>JAEIHY010008821.1:0-22142 GCA_018904565.1 Drosophila tsacasi | reverse complement strand
TTTTTTTGAGGGCTAAGCTAAGCTCTCCGGCACTTTGTGCTCCATTTGCAGCTTCATCTCTAACCTCACACAATATCGATTTAACGTAATTAAGGTAAAGCGGCAACACCAGCAGCAGCAGCAACTACAATAAAAATGTGTCGCACACACAGAGAGCGATGGGGCGCGGGAGGGAGAGATACATCATACTGAACATACTGGAACCGTCTTGCCCCGGAGCCCAAATAAAAATCAATAATTAAAGTTACTTTCTCCCAGCTGAGGGAGTCGCTATTGTCGCCTGTCGCCTGTCGCCTGTCGGCTGTTGGCTGGCTTGGCGCTTAAAGTCTGGGAAAAAAGCCACTGAGGGGAATTAAGTTGGCTGACCGAACCACTGAAGCTTAGTAAAATGTATTGCGTATACGCCCTGTTATCGTAATAATAATTATTATTATCATTATTAATAATGTTATTATTATTACATTGTTATTTATGAACTTCAGGTGAAAATTTTGTCACAACTTTTTCTTATGGTTAAAAAAAAAGACCATGTATAGTACAGTTGTTCAGGGAAATTTCACTTAGTCACTGCTTCGCGGACTACAAAAGAATTATCGATAGGTTTTTGTTACATTTTACTGTTACTCTTACTGCTTATTCCATTTATGAAAGGGAGATGAAGGCAGGTAAATTCCCCCTTGTCCTAGACTTTTATTGATAGGTTTTTTCTTACATTTTGATGTTTTTTACAAAATTCATAAATACAAGAAGAAAACTGGTAAAATCCCTTTATATTTAAAAGTACAGTTTGGTTGGGAAATTTTAGTTTTCGCTTTGTTTTCTGGCCCGTTACAATGCAACTCTCCCAAGTACAGTTGTTTTCCTATTAATTAGTTATCACTACCGATAATTTATCGATGCGAGAACATGAATTATTCAAATGAAATCCAGGAAAACCATAATAGAATCTCTCTAAGTTGATGTTTATCAACGAACTATGAATGCGAACTAATTGGATTAACATTTGCCAAAGGCAGCACACTATTGTTGTAATTCTTGGGAGCCTCGGCATTGGCCACCACCTCCATCCATATTATGTATTCATATATCTTAACACTTGCAAAGGCAATCTACAAATTGTAATTGACAAATTACACAGCATAGAATTAATCCTGGAAAGGGAAGGAAGAAACAAGCAAGCTTGAGCCTGTCCATGCACGTTGCAGTTATGAACATCAGGAAAGTCACTCCTGACGGTTCTGGGTTCTGGTTTTGCAAATGTCACTTACACCAGAGAGGGTCCGAAATATGTTCTGGCCAACAAGATAAGGCCATGACAAATGGAAGGACGTCTAGTCAAAATGGTGACCAGCAAGCGGTACAGTGAATAATGTCAAATGAAGAGCGCAATATCGATGTTCTCAGGCAGTCTTTCATCATCGCCGTCACTGTAATGGCAAATGCTGTAGGCGTCGCTCTGGTCTAGTTTAATGGTGATTAATGATTGGAATTTTGGCACGCAGTGAGTGAAAAACAGGCAAATGCAAAAGTAATGTTTAATATCTGTCATGCTGAATAATAAAGCAAAAAAATGTGAGCCTTGTGGGCGCTTAATAATAATGGATGTTAACTTCCATTTACGTCAATCTGCTGTTCAGTGGCCTAATTTAAATTAGTATTTAATCAGAATCCCATTAGTTTTAATTGAACTTGCACCTACGTTTTTCATTGCCACATTTCTTAATTCCATATGAAGTCGGCTGGCTGGTTCCTCTGGATTCCATGGGTCATTGTATCAGACCAACCGCCACCCAGGAAGACAGTCCTGGCAATCTGCCGCATCCTTGGCCGATCCGTGGCAATGCAATTGGGGTCGCTTACGGCGGACACAATACGTTGTTTCCCGCAGAACGCTAAGCATTCCCAGCCCCGGAAGCGTTCTTCTTCCATTCACAACTTTTACACCACAAAAAATAATATCAGCAGGTGTCTTTAAATAATTATAAACTTGGAAATCTTTTTTGGATTATTTAGAATATATTTTTGAATTCAAATGTAAGACGAAAGACATTCTTTGAGAGTAAAGCTTTACGGCAATTTAATGAGGTTAATAAAATAATTTATTATGAGTCATTTCAGTTGAAGACTTTACCATAAACGCTTGAAGTTCTTTTTGTTTTCAAGTCTCCCAGAATGCTCTAGAATGCTTATATATTTTTTCGAGTGCATTGAGGTATAAAAATGTGCACGAAATTGTTGCGTGCTATAAAAGTAAGCTTCGGTAACGTGGACTACCGTGAGCTGGAGCCGGAGACGGAGACGGAGCCGTGGCTATAGCCGTAGCCGGAGCCCTAGCCGTAGTCGTCGCTAAAGTGCAACGTGGCTGATGTTGCTGGTATTTAAATGCCATCGCACAAGTGCTGCGAAGTAGGAATTGCAAGCTGGTGTGGGGGGCTCTGGGCACTGGGGCTCTGGGGGGGTTCTTCTGTTGCAAATAGTACAAATGAAGTGGCACGCCAGCCTGACAGTCGCTTGAAATGCTTCCGGCTGCTTCCCCCTTGCCTCGGTTCCATTTCTGGCCAAATCCCGTCGCAGTTGGCACTTCAACTGGCTGGCTGGCTGGCTGGCTCTTTATTATGTGAAATTAATTTTAATTAAAAATATTTTGAGCTTCCGAAATGAGCATGAAAATGAAGAAAAAAAAGGTCAAACTGAAACTGAAAACCTGTGTTAGAGTTGAGTTTCAAGTGGAGGGACATGCTGTTTTATTTTATTTTCCATTCCGTTGCAGTGTTATAAATAGCACTGGAATATTTGGTCAACGGTAGAACAGTTGCATACGGGCACACTATAAAACGTGCTTGACATGATCAGACACGCTCTGATTGCACAAATAAATCATAATGTTTCATAAATCCTTGAATATCCATAATTCTATTATACATTTCCTTGATTTGCATAACCAAAAGTAGGGAAATGCAGCTGTGCCTCGTACTTTTGTCTCTTTGAAATCCCGCGAAACGAAAAAACACCGCATTGGTGTTGGGAACATCGCGATAATGATTCACACAGTTCGAGTTGACAGTGATGAAGCCCTCTGGCTGACAGTTTGGCTTTAGGTCCTGTTGGGGCGCCTATGCCCTGACAGACGATGCCGCCGCCCGACAACTGATTACACACACCCAGGGCCCACAGCCCACAGCCCGCAGTCCACAGTCCGCAGCTTTGCCCCCTTTTTCCAGGCTTTGGGTGGTAGGGAGAATATACATATATATTTTGCAATCAACACTGTCGCGTTGTCATTGTTCTTCTTTTGGATTATTCAATGCGGGAGGAGTATCATCCATTGCAGACTGTGATTCTCTTTCGATTTTGCGCAAAGTTGAATGTCTGCGAGGAACATCCTTTTTGTGAAAGCTATTTATCGGCGAAGACTGCAGATTTGAAGCCAAAGTTGGAAGGGCATGCTTACTCTCCTCTCGGTCAAGGCTTTTAATTTCCTCAAAGAAAGGATTCTTGAATACCTTTCTTGGAAATATTTCTGAAATGAAACCCAAGGACGGTAATTTTTTATGGAGTCTGCTCAGTTAAGAGCAACTGTGAGCAACTCTCCATCTACCAATTAACAGCCCCTGAAGCCAGCAAACTACTTTCCTTCCTACCAGCTAGGAGTTTTCTCCATTCTGGATGGATCCCTATGCCGTCTACCGTATCCTGTGTCCCGGAGGCAGCAGCAGCTCCTCATGCATGTGTCCAATTACAATTAGAGGCATCTTAATGCGCCCCAGCCAGGGCGAAGTGTCTGTAGTGGAATCAATTAATATTGGCAATGGGCACCAATTAGCGATTGATTAATTAGAATTGGATGCTGGCCAGGAGGGGGGCCAAGGGCTGAGGCAGGGCCAGGGGCAGGGGGCTGCACGTCTCTGAAAAGGAGAAAACTTCTCGGTCAAGCCTAAGGGGGTTTATTTAATAGAAATTGAAAGAAATAGAATTACATGTTACACAATACATAAATAAAAGAAATGCAGTCGGCAGCCGAATCGATCTAGCCGTGTCTGGTATAATATAATAATATGAATAGAAAAATATTAAAAGCAAATCATAAGAAAAAAAATTACTCGAAAGTTCTTAAAAGGTAAATTTCTAAATTTAGTGAAAATCATTAAATTCCGTTACCGAGCATTATCGAAGCTGGAAAAGGTTAAAAGGTTACAGACCAACCTAAATAGCTTAAATCGAAAAATAACGTTGGCCAAGGAAATATACATATGTACATACGTATATATTTATTCACAAAAGGACATCAACCGCAGGGACTATGGCTATGACATCTGCCCCGCACCCACCCCGAGCCGGATGAAGCCCGTTCGTGTCCGGCTGGCAGTGGTGTAGCCGCTGGGAATCTATCAATTTTTATTCCAACTACAAACGAACTGCGAACTGCGAACTACGAACTGCGAACTATTCCTGGCCTGACCTACTCCGGGGCTGTCAGCAGAATATGCTTTGGAGGGGAGAGGGTTGAGCGGTCGGGAAGCCAATAAGCTGGCAATCAAACGGAAGGAAGCATCAATAAATAAATATAAATCCGAGTGGATACTTCCGGCACCATTATGCCATTTGCCAGTTTACAACGACGTTCGTTGCCAACAATTTAGTTGTTATTTTTCAACATCATCAGGGCCAGACAGGAGTTCCTTAAAGTATAAATAGAACTATCAAATTAGAATGATCTGTGCCCTGCGACTCTTGAATTTCTTCTTTTATTTTATGTTCTTTTCCTGGGGAAAATCCGTGTTCTTTTTATTGTTAAAAAATTGTTGCACAATTTGTGGAAAATTATTATTTTTTTTCAAACAAGGTAATTTATGAACTGTTGTAAAGTTTCTTTCCGTTATGGAAAGCCATCCTGTCTCATTTTAAAACAAACAAAACTGAGATATGAGGCCAAATCTTTTTTCACATTCTGCCGGAAGGCAATAAACCTCGTTTCCTGAATGCTTCCCATAAAGGTAAAAAAAAACTATTGAATTTCAATTGAAAAACAAAGGCTTTGTGGTCAAAGTCAACACCAGACTTGGTAGATATTAAAAAATGACTGAATTCAATTAAAACCAGCATCCGTTCCTCTTTGACTTACACTTTGAATCAATTGCCATAAAAAGCTAACTTTTTCTCTCCCAATTCGATGTTTTTGTATGGAGAATATCCATTTATTTACTTTTTGTTCCGTTAATTATCCTTTGGCTTAACTGCCCCCCCTTCGGGCTTCAGAAACAAACTACTATATGTGTGTGGCTGTTGGGACTTGAGCGAAGGAAGGTGAAAGTCAAAGTTTCGGCCCGGCGGCTGTTGTCATAAAACTTTATCCCTGTCATTACAAACGCCTTAACAGCTAGATCAACATGCCGCAAGTGGCCGCCCAGGACAACATACAGGCACAGCAGCGCCCAGCTTCCATCCACTTTCCACTTGGCCACATCCTTTAACCCCCCGCCACTGGGTCCCTTTGGCTCCTTCGTCAGAGCAAATGTGAAAAGAATAAACTCGGGGCAAGGAAACACTTGGGGAAAAAAATGGGAATACACTTGGGCAGCTGCTCTGAAGCACTCGAAGTCTTTTAAAATGGTATGTGTATGAGGGATGGCAGAAAATAGCGAACTATCGATTTAAATCGATATGTTAATCTTGCGTTAATAAGCAATAAATTGATATTCTGTTTTTTAATAGTGAAATAAATATAATATAATTTTTAGATACATATTGTTTGATCATTCGATAGTTTAGTTGTTAGTTTGTGATATTTCTATACTCCAAAGTATACGATAATTTCGATATAATATTTGATCGGAACTTTCTCCTATCCCTAATATCCCTAATACAAGATGTATTTTTTGCTTCTTAAATTAAAGTAAATAATTAACTTTAGCCTTTAAACTAAAGAATAATTCATAAGGGATTTTTCTCAGTTTTTTACCATCAACGATTTAAAGAGATTAATAGAAAAAAATTCAATTTTCCTGATTTCTTGTCTACTTTTCTGAACTTTCTTTGTGTAGAACTTTTTTTTTGGTTGTTAGAAAAAAAAGGGAGTGCGCTTGCTTGCTCCTTTTCTGTTATTTCTATTCCTTTTCCATAATTTTTCTCGGTATTTTTTTTGCTGGAGGGCGGAACGGAGTCGGTGCTTTTTTGTTGCTTAAACATTTATAAGGCTCTCCTCCTGTCTGTTTCCCTTGGCCCATTCATTCATTTTCATTTTCATTCCGACGCCGTCGCCCTTAAACATGTGTTGTAGATGTGCAAATCCAATTTCATTCGCCTTTTTATTTATTTCTTGGCTCCTTTTTGCCAGTTTTTGTGTTAGTTTGTTGCCCAGCGCAACGTTCAACGGTGTCCAACGTCCAATGTCCAAGTGCCACTTCAGTTCACCCGCTCTTGCCCCAGCCCCCCACTCTAGTTGAAGTTTTCTCTCGATTTTGGGTCAGTCAGCAGCGGCATAAATTATCAGCCCCAAGCCGGGGATCTATCGGGATATTCGCACACCCTCACACTCTGTGTCGCAGCCTATGCAAACAATCAGCGGAAAAATGCCCGGAAAATGGCAAGTTTTTCGGGGGGGAAGGGTTGGGTCCGCCCTGAAAGTCAAGTGAGCCCTGCGGAAGCCACAAAAAACCAGCTTGAAAATGGCAGCCTACAAATATAATCATATATATTGATTACTTAGAGCCAGAAGAACTTATAAAAAGCAAGTTAAACTTAGGACAAAAGCATTAAAAAAAACAATTTACAGGATAAACTCAGCTAACTTTTAGCAAAAAGGTCATTATAAAAATGACTTAGTGACCTGATTTGTAAATAAAAATAAAACATCGATTTTAGCTTAACAAGCACATCGATAAGTTTGGTTTTTTTTCCATGAGCATCGATATCTATCTATTTTGCTTGCGTAAGAAACGATTTTTATTAATTTAAAATCTATTTTCCAATAAAAAAATTTTTAAAACAACATATTTTTCGCTAAAATTATTTTTCCAGTGCAAGAAAGTTAAGTTACAAAAAAAGAAGAGGACAGACCTTTTCTAGTGTTGTGCATACACACACCGCTTTCAAGTGGTTTTCGAAAGTCAGAATTCTAAAAAAATGGGTAAAACCTTTTTGTTGTTGTTAACAGCAAATGAAATTGATTGACAAACTTGAAAATTATTTCCGGAAATGAATATTTGATCAGCTGCATTCGATGTCAGCGAACTATGGTGCTATATTTTAAGACTTAAGTTTTGGGAGTGGTTTTCGATGTGACTGTTGAAATAAATAAAAAAGTATATAATATTAAAGACACAGTGCGTATGCGTGATGCGCCCTATTGCTCATATCACGCATACGCGCTGTGGTCTCTGCTTATGTTTGTATTAGATTTCATGCTGCTTAAGCTCAATTAAGGTGAATTTACTGGGATTTGTATTTACCTGGTATTCATGCCCAATGCTAACGAGCTATTGCCAGGTAACCGCACGATTTTCCCCGTCTCAGTTTCAGCTGCATTGACCGTGGATTTGCTCTCAAATTTTCACTATTTTAGTGTCTGAATGCAAATGCTCATTAGTCTTAAGCAAAGGAAGCTGCAGCCGCATTTTGGACTTCACAAATAACAGTCTACAGAAGCAACTTTGCAGAACTGAAACTTACACTGAAACTGGCTCGGGGCACTCGTTAATTAAATATAAATACCTCTGAATAAGCCAGCAAGTAAAGAATAATATGCTTCATGGCTCGCCAGCCTCGGCATCTTTACAATTTGCATAAATGTTATGTATGTGCATTTGGGTTGCTAATTAAAAGGGCCACACATCAGGTCTCTGTGTGGGGATTGTGGGTCAGCTGGGAGCTGCTGGGTACCAGGATCCAAGGTGTCCTCTTACACACTGTACATGTGTGTGCATGTTTTTTGAAACTGTACAACGCCTGTCCCTGTTTCCGTACAATCAGCCGAGGGCACTAAACGCCTCAAACGCTTAGCAGAAAAGCCCTCAGCCAATCCCCTTATTACGGGAATTTGTGCAGTGACAGAACCTAAAGCATTGTTACTGGGAAAACCAAAAACATTTAGAGTAACAATAGAAAAATATATTGTAGTTGTCTATTAAATCGATTGTTTTTTAATATCATTTCAATATATATATGTACATATAAATCTCTCGTTTCTGAGTTGAAGAATCCAGTCTTCTTACTAGCAAATACCAATTGAATTGGATACGAAATTATTTTTTTATATTTGTATTTTGTTAAAATTTAAAAAAGTTAAGTATTGGCGAAAGTTAAACCAGAACGATAATGGCTTAAGCTTTCAATAAGCAAAAATGAGTTTAAGTCGATGTTCTTGCTGTCAAACGCCGATTAATATCGATAGCTAAGTAATTGTGTAAATTTGTACATTAAAAAGAACAAACAATAAATATCGATTTATTTCGTCTTTAAAGCGATTAAGATCGATGTTGAGTTAATTGTACAACTAGGAAAAATAAAGATGAATATTAATCAGCGAAATTTATATTTTCGCGAGTTAGCAATTTGCTTAGGTTGTTTTTATTAAGTATTATTAAAAAACAAGGATTTGTTGTGTTAGAAGACGAAGAAAATGACCCGTTCCGTGTCTTGCCATATGGAAAACCGCGAAGCAATTAACTCATAATTAATCGACTTTTATATTTTCCCCGGAGCTGATGCTGGATAATTACATATCCGCGAGTTGCGTGTGATTATAGCTACTTGTGTTTTCTCTGCGTGTACACATCCCACACACACTCGTATAGCAGTTGCAACTTTTTAATAAGCCCAACGCGAAAGAGTCTGAATCTGGGCTTGGGCTTGGACTGCCCACTTGACATCGTTGAGGCCGAAAAGGGGCTTAACTTTGCCCGCAAATGCAAAATGCGTTAGTTCATGGATGCACTTCCGCTGACGCCTCCCAGAGTTGGCGGAACAATTAGCCAATTATATGACCTTATTCACTCAATGGCAAGAATTTGGTGTTAAAAATTATAAAAACCTTAACACTAAATATGGAGAAAGCCTAATTCTTGTGTATTAAATATTTTCTTAAAAGAATATTATCTTTGATTTACAACAGGCATTGATATTATATTGATATAAATCAGCACAAGCCTCGATATCAGGAGGAATTGAAATCGAATATTAATTTCGATTGCCTATAGCTACAGCTTTGATTATTTATCTATCGATTGTTGGTTATGTCAGCTATGATTGCAGATACAAAGTACCGAAAATAGATAGTTGCAGTTTTACTAATAGATATCGATAGTAGAGAGTTTGTAAAAACTTGCATTACTTTCCAAGTCTATCTCCATTTTGTTCCTTTTGTTGTTTCAGTTCTTTTCGCACTTTTGCGTAGCAATTTTTTGTAGTGTGAACTACAAGGGTTGAAGTGGCTGCTAATTTGGTGCGCTGCAATTAATTGACGGGTCCTCGACTGCTGACTGTTGACCTCTTCGTGGAAAAGGATCTGGGTCTAGACTCCAGACTGCACACTGCACGGACACGCCCGCGAAGTGGCGCGGCTTTTGCTGAAACCGAAGCCACTTGTTGAGTCACAAAAGCGAAGCTAATTTGGCTTGTTAACGCACTGTCTCCCCCGCATGGATTTTATTATTTCCCAGAATTCGGGACCTTACCATCCGTTTTTGTGGGGAACTAGAGCTAAGAAATTAAGGAATTAGTGATTTCTTTAGAACGCAATTGAGTTTCTAGAAATAGGAAAGAGTACTTATTAGTGGTTACTCAGAGTTCCAAGGTTTAGTTGTGGTTTCCATTAACTTTATTTCCTATACAAAAATTGTATCGATCAAATTATAAATTGTCTTATTTGTAAATAATTGTAAAGTAAATAATTAATCAAAATTACAGTAATTACAATTTATAAGCATTTCTGTGTAGTTTTAAATGAAAAGCCTGTACATATATAGTATACTATATCCATTTTTTTTGTGTGTTTTTATACGGCACCTCATTTACATGCCCAATGGGGGGGCTCAGGCTCAGGCTCAGGCTCATGGCTCAGTCCATTTGCAGTGCATAAAAGTTTAAGCTGAGGGTGTCCAGTCCGAGGAAACCGCCATTAAAATAACTTTTTACCCGCCGACATTTTGTCCCATGTTTTCTCGGTATATATATCTATATATGTATGTATACACATAGATGTTTATATATGTATGTTGCGGGGCGTACACGTAACATTAGGGTGACACCTACAACGGAAGCGGCTCTCTTCTCTCTCTCTCCTTCTCCATTTTCATCATCATCTCCATCTCCATCAGCAACTTCAACATCAGTTTTTCACGACGGCGGCGGTCTGATAACTTTTCAAATTTAGCCGCTTGGAAAAGCTCAAGGAAAATGCGGAAAAAGCGGCGGAATACCGGGGGGAGCGGAAGCGTGCCGAAGGGGTGCCGGAAAGTATGCTAAGTATTTGGCGGGTCGCAGTTTACATTGGGGCGCCGCCCCGCCCATTGAAATTTTCGCTCTCAAGCTCACGAGCCTCTCACAGAAGTTCGCTTTCAATTAAAGTTGAACAGCCAAAGAAAACCCTAAACCCTGGGTATTGGAGCCCTAATCCTAATCGCAGCCAGCGAGAGATCCGATTTTTGATACGGAAAATATGAATGAATAAATTTAAACAGGATTAGAATGCATAGGAGGTGTGTGGGCTTAATTTAAAATCTGGGAAAGGTTTTACGGAAAATTTACAATTTTATCTTACTATATTCTTCATTTTAATTTTTTTTTTTTGTATCTTCATTTTTATATCCTTGCATAATAATTAAAATTGTTTAAAAATTCAAGAAAAAATTTTAAATATAAAATTTGAAATTTGAAATGGAGATTTCGAAATACATCGATAAAAAATACAAATATCAATAATAAAAAGAATATAAATCGATTATCAATATCGATTGAATGTAGTATCGATATTATGATCTGACCGCACTGATTTAAATAAAAACTATTTCCATGCACAAACAGAACTCAGACAGACTAAGAAATGGCTTTCATTTGCAATTTATTTATAATTCTAATTTTTAATTTTTAATTTCCTTTCGTTTTTTGCCCTCCTTAGTTCCTTATTCATCGCTTTCGCTTTCGCTGTTCTATTCTAACCTCGATGCGTGTTCTCTCCTTGCATGTTACTTGGTCTGCGCTTGCATTCGACGACGGACCAAAAAAAAAATATTTGAAAAATAAAAAACCATAGATTTTTTCATACAAATATAAAAACAAAAGAAAAGAAAAGAAAGGAAAATATATAGAGGAAAAAAAAAGAAGAAAATAAAAAAGAAGAAGAGAAGAAAAAAGAAGAAGAGAAGAAAAAAGAGAATAAGAAAAAAAGAGAAGAAAATAAAAAAGAGAAGCAAAGAAAATGGATACCAAACTAGAGGCGCGTGGCCAGTTTCCGGCCTCGTTTCCGGACACTTTTAAAAACTTCTTTGCTATGATGAACGAAGACGAGGATCATATGGGGCTCTTTGCCAATCTCCTGGAGGATAAGGTAGTCCCTATCCGAAAATGTCCGGATCCTTGACCCGTCCCTCCCCCCATTGAACCCTCGAAACCCCTCCGCTAACAGCCGCCTGTGCAACCAACTGTAACAACTACTGGTAGTAACCCCCAAAATTCACCATCATTCGCAGGTAATTCCCCGCCAGAACAGCCCCGTGCCCGTCCAGCGTCAGCGCTACGGCGGCAGCATGCGGAGCCACAGCGGGGGAGACAGTGCCGGCCGCCCTGGCCGCCACTACCATCCCCCCCCGCAACAGCAGCAGCAGCAGCAGCTGCCGCAGGGCCAACAGCAACAGGTGAGTAGTGTGAGCAGGTGAGCAGCTGTCCTTGGGGAACTTGGAACTCCTCTCGCCTCTCGCTCCTCTCTCTCCTCTCTCCCCCCACCAGCACAACATGTCGGTCTATCAGTCGCGCAGCCGGAGCGGCAGTGGCGGGAGCGGCGCCGACCTGATGATCTCCGCCAGCATCGGGAGTCGCCCCAGCTCGCTGCGTCGCTCCCGGGCCTCGCTTAGCTTCAGCACCAATGGCCTAAATGCCGCCGGAATGGGACCGGATCCCGGTCCTAGTAACGGTCCAGGTGGCACCGGCAGCGGCAGCGGGCTGGACCTAAGCCAGAGTCAAAATCTCGGCCAGAAAATGAAATCAGCAGGAGCTTCGCCCGGAGGAGATCGCTCCGGCACGCAGCTGTGCAAGCACATCAAGTACTGCTGCCTCCACCAGGAGTCGATCTCCCAGCCCTCGCAGCAGCAGCTGTCGCAGGGCGATAATCCCGGCCAGAAGCATGTGACCCTCGTCTGTGACTGCGAGAGGCTGAGGGAGAAACAGATGCGCCTGGGACCCGACGGCGAGGACAGTTGCGGCGTGATCAAGCTTAAGGGCTATGTCTATGGCTATGCACCGCCGCCGCAGCAACAGCCGTTGCCGTTGCCCACGAAGCCATCGAAGAGCATGAAGATCTTGCCACCACCACCACTGGCAACTACGTCCAGCGACGAGCCGAGATCCTCCTCGCCCAGCATCACGGCGGCGGCCAAGAACAAGAGCCTGCAGGAGCGGCAGGAGCGCACCCAGGCCCGGCATTCGATCATCCTGGAGCGGGCATTCGATTTCGGTGAGTGTTTCAAGGGATTTCTTTTGTTTTTCTAAAATGAAAACAATATTTTTGGACAAGTTTATTAATATTATTTAGAAAAAGAATTATTGAAGAATTATTAAGGGAAGGAGAGTGATATCTCTGCAGAGCGTGGCGCAAGAGAAGAGAAACTAAAAGAGGGAAAAAGTAGAGGACAGAAGGAAACTGATAAAGGGAGGAAAAGTAGAGAACAGAAGGAAACTGATAAAGGGAGAAAAAGTAGAGAACAGAAGCCGACAATCGTGGGCCTCTATCTCCGAAAAAATACATAATCTCAGATATATATACATCAAAAAATACTTGAAATAAGGAAACAGCTAAATTTGTAAGGATATGAATCTTATAATCCTGCTCCTCGCTATCCCTCATGTCCCAAGCTTGACAGCTTTTTGTTCTCTTTTTGATAATCAAAGTCCCACGGATATTAGACTCTGGGCCGTTTTAGAGTAATCAAAAAAGAAATGCCGCCAGCCGGAAGCGAGCCCAAAACGAAAATTAAACATCAACTTAAAAAGTGGCAAATGAACAGCAGAAAAAGGTCCCAAAAGTCTCGAATCCTTTTTCCAGATTTCGCAGGGGAAGAGAGAGGATAATCGGTGTCCCGGGTCCAGGTAAAAGGATACGCGTATATGGCCCACAAAAAGTATTCGCCTTTGTCCACTTAATTGCATTTGGTAAACTGTTGAATGAGATGAATGAGACGGAGGGATTGCCAGCCGGAGAGCTCCTTCTCACGGGCACTTCACGGTGATTAATTCGGGGAGCCCGAGAAATGTTTGAAGCCGCTTATGATTAATCGGCATAGCCCCAAAATGCACAAAAATAACGAAGGGAGCAGAACTCATTAATCGAATGATTGAGCCTTGAAGAGTGAATGAATTGAGTGAATGAATATAGGCATTAAATCTCTAAGATTGAGGAACTCTCCCCCACCGCCTTGGCAACAGTTTTGAGTCCTGCCAGCGCGGCTCCTGGCTGGGTAATAAAATTCCCAAGCTAATTAAGAGTAAGCACCGCCGATAGAAAGTTTCGCTAGACAAACTCCGACGCGGAGGATTTTTATGATCCTGCGGCCGGGGTGTACTATATATCGCAGGCTTTATTCTTATATGAATTGATGGGTTCTTTTTTGGGGGTAGAATTATTTTTAAAAATGGGAAGTTTTAAACAGGAAAAAAAGAAATTTCCTATGGCAAATATTATTTGTTCCGAAATACGAAAAAAACGATAAAAGTCACATAGACACATCCTGTGGAATTGTTGTTTATGCCATGCTTTTTGTGTTCAATAAGGAAACTCAAGACAGAAAATAAATAAAATTAAGTTATTTCAATAGTAAGCTAAAAATAAAATAGGAAAAAAAATAATACACATAGATAAAACCATTTTTAAGCGTGTTTAATCTTGTTCAGTTGAAATGTCACTCTTGGTCACTCTTTTTTTGGAGTTGCCAGACAAGGTGACAGGTCGACGCTGCGCTCTTTCTACGTGTCAGACCTCCTCCTTAAAGGCAAATGAATATTTAATATTTAATATTTAGTATTTAACTGGGCGTACCTTGGGTCGCGAGAGTACGTGTGCCAGCTTGCCATATGTGTGGGTGTGGGTGTGACCATATTTTTAGCCATGTTCCGGGATCTAACTGACAATTTTTATGGCGCCCAGCAAAGACGACGACGCACACACAAAGTTTATTAAATTTTTTCGCTTCTTTTGTTGTTTGGGAAAAGTGGAAGAAAGAAAACTTAAGCTTGGGCTATAAACATGTAAACAGCAAAGCAAACAGAAGGCAAATTCCCCATACATACACTCTGACTTTGGGAAATGTCTCGGAAAAGTTTCTTTACTTATTTTTTTCTCATTGCTTTTTGCTCCTTGCTTTTTGCTTTCTGCGGGGTCTTTGCTGGCAAAACATTTTCATATTTGACTTCAACTTGGGGCACATAATTCTTGGGAATACACAAACACACTCGCTACCCGCAGGTGCCACTCTTGGAGTACATATATCTGAAGGTGGCCCTGGACACCGCTCATGCTCGGTGGCTGGAATGGCCTTAACAATTAGAAAAAAAAATCTAACCGAAGTGTGTGATTTTCCCTTGTAATTTAAATTGGATTTTCAGGGAAACTAGAAGCTGGCTAAAAGTAAATTATACAGAGAATGTTTCCTGTTGCGACTTGTCCCCTATAATTTCTTTTTTTGGTTTGCACATTGTTGTCACTTTGATTCAAATTGCGCAAAATACAAAGCTCTCTCAGAATGCAGTTAAAAATTAGTTTCTCGGAATGACCATAAATTGAGAGTTTGAAAAAGTATTTACTTTATTTATTTTTGTTTACTTTTTGGACTATCTAACTTGTGTTTACTTGACATTTATCAACGTTAATGCTTTTAATTAAATCAGCATTTTTAATTAATATGACTTTTGTGGTTTGAACTTTGACGACTGTTGACATCCATGGAAATGCGTTTATTTACTTTCAACGTCCTTGTTGCATTTTTTTTACGAAGCTTTTTATTAAATTATTGTAAAACAGATGGAATGCTTAGGGGAAAAAATATTTTTATTGACATTGGCAATGAAAGAGACCTTATTTTAATTATACTTCATTATTTATGCAGCCACTAATTCCCACTAAATGAGTTTTCATGTTGTTAATATTTAATAACTCACAACAAAGCTGTTTGCCTACACTTTGGACACCTACACATATATGGGGGCAAATATTCAAGGGTAGCTCTCACTTATTTAATATATTTTTGTATTATTTTATATTCCTGGCATTGGCCTGCCTTTGTGCCGAGATGTTTTGCAAAATTAATTTTGTTTTCCATTTGAATTGAACCTTATCCTGGTTGTTGTCCGTGGCTCGGGTCCTCAGATGCCAGTTGCGATGAGAGCGACAGCCTCAGTCTGAGCAGCAGCAACCAGGGCCCGGTGCCGTCGCCAGCTCCCCACCAGCTGGCTTACAATGTGCTCAAGCCGATCCTCAAGCAGCCGCAGAAGCAGCATCAGCACCAGCAACAGCAACAGCAGCAGCATCAGCAACAGCAGCAGCAGATTCCGGTTCATCCAAAGCAACATCGCATTCTGCCCACTCCGCCCGTGCACAGTGGCCTTGGGGCTTACCACACCCGCGAGGCTGCCCTGCAGCGTGTCCAGCAGCAAAGCGGCTTCGGGAGTCGCGGCAACCTGACCGCCATTCCGGCCACGGCCTACGGCCAGGGAGCCAGCACCTCGGCAGCGGCGGCAGCGGCCTACAATGCCTACAGCGAGGCCCTGGAGCAGTCCTTGCAACAGCTCCAGCAGGTGCAGTTTGAGCCCCAGCAGCAGCCGCAGGTAGAATTATGTTTAACGATAAATAATTTCAAAATATTTTAAAACTAAATAGAAAATATACATAGTTAAAGTCAGGCAGGTTTTTAATCTTTCCTGGCTACACTTTTTCCCGCCCCTCAATAGGTCCAGTTTGAAGTCCAGTTCGAGCCACAGCAGGTCCAGTTCGAGGCCCATCCACAGAACTATGGTGTGGAGGAGCAGCAGTTCCTGGAGCAGCAGCAACAGCAGCAGCAGCAGCATCACCAGCACCAGCAGCAGTTCCCGCTGGAGGAGTGGGACTACAGCACAGATTCGAATCCAAGCACAGTGCCGCCGCTCAGCACCTACAACGACTTCCTCAATGCCGCCCAAAATCCAACTGGCAGTCGAGTAAGTTTAAAAAATAAATAAATATATAATAAATCATAAATACAACCAAATCAAAATTAAATCAATTAATATTAACCATAAATAGTCTTTTTAAACTAGATATGACAGAAAAATCGAAAATAAGCTTCACGCTTTAGTCGATATCTTTTAAATTCAATTTTTTAGTGTCCGATAAATCGATATGCTACATAATATAGCGAAATGCTAATATATACTTCACTAATATAACGTAAAACCCAATAATCATATAATTACAAGCCAATACAATATATTTTCCTTTTCCATCTCCTCAGCAGAGTCTCAGGGCCCAGAAGTCACCGATTTTAAACAGACGACGGGCCTCTTCGATTGCCGGCAACCTGTTGCATTCGGAGTACAATTACGGGACTCGCAACAGCATCGGAGGTGCCCCCTTGGACCCCGAAGATTTTCAGCGCATTTCGCATAGCAGCAGCGCCAGGTATTCAATTTAGTTTAATTAGTTTTAGCCATAAAACTGCCATGATTCAATTAGTATTCATGAGTTTCTAGTTCTTTTGCAAAAACATTTTCGCATGCATGCTGTTGCAACATGTTCAGCGGAAAGCTTTTTGGCTTTTAGCTTTTAGCTCGAATTAACGAATTCACCTTTTCCCACCTAACTAAGTGCAGAATTTTCGGTTTTAGCCGGAACCAGGCAACAAAGGGTTAATTAGCACTAAAAGCTAGTCCGGGAGCTCGAAACATTTTCAATTAGAGTTTACATTGGGTGGGCATCAGCGGCGGCCAAGTGATCCAATTATGAGATGCAATTAAATTTGTTTTAGATTTTTGTTGCTTTCTGTAGAGCAATATAGAAAATAGAGAGAGAGAACAATTTATGCTGCAGCTTAATTTATAAATTATAATTTGGTATACAGAATTAGCAATTTAAGTTTAACAATATTCTGATGGAAATAGTGTCAACTCCAAGGAAAGAACATAAAATAATAATAATTGTAATAATAAAATATTAGTTTCAATTAAAGCTGTGTTGAAGTTACTTGGAAAAATCGTATCATATTTATATATTTTATATACACTTCTTATCATCACCTAAACGTGCGATTTATTTGCAGGGATCGCATGTCACTCGCTGGCGTTCTAACTTTCCAGCAAGCCATTTCCGGAGCAGTCTCGCCGCAATACGGTCCCATTGGACTTGACGCCGCGGACATGATGACAGGCGGAGGAGCATCAGGAGCTGCGGCTGGCGACAGGGGAGGAGGCGGAGGAGGAGGAGGAGGCGGCTTAATTTGTGGGTTGGGAAACGGGAGTGGAGGCCTGCCGGGCGGGTCAGCCCACAATCTCAGTCTAGGCGTTGGACTGGGATTTCTGGGTGGCTCAAGCAGCACCTTGGCTGCTGTTGCCGAGGTGACTAGTGGCCCCGATGCCACCTCCAGCGACTCGCTGTCCCCGGTCATGGCAAATCCGGGACAATGTACTATCACCAAGTCCACGCAAACGCTACTGCAACAGCAACAGCAACAGCAGCAGCAGCAGCAACAACAGCAGCAGCAGCGAGAGCGCGGCGTGGGCGTGGGCGAGTCCTTCGGAGGAGGCAGTGCCTCCAACTCCAATATGGCCAACCTCGCCGCCGTCAATGTTGTTTCTACATCGTCATCACAGCCAGGACGATCTCAGCTGGAACGCCAACGCCTCAGAACATCCAGCATGCCAGCAGAGAGCCGAAGGGTGAGTTCCTATCATTTCCATATATAAATCGATAAATCACAGTGGCCATAAATCGATATTATGTTCGATAGATAGGAGTTATATAATCAGAAAATAATCAAATAAGTTCCAAATCAGTTTTTAGTTATGTTTTGATAGTATTAATATTTTAAAGTTATATATGTATATACAAATTGCAATACTTTTTAATATAATATCGAACGTTATGTCCTTAAAGAGTTTTCCTTTCGATACACAGCGATAATATCGTTATTATAAAATTAAATGCTATATTTTGTTATTTAAAAGTGCAAATGCAAAAAGCCCAATTTAAGCACATAATAAAAGCATGACAAATGACAGCTAAACAGACAGAAAATGGGAGCACGTCAGGACTTGTTAGAGAAACAAAACTGGTCCAGTCATTGCAACTATTTATTTTTGGCCAAAATATCGTCAGTCATCATCCTCATTCCCTCCGGGAAGCAGTCAGTTAAGCCAGTTCAAGGAGCAGGGCTCTCGGGAATTACCATCGACATGGGACTACAGACACAAGTAATTGAAACTTGGTCCGGTCGGGGGGGAAGGAAGGAACAAAGGCCATTTAAGGACACCCATTAGCACTCGCCACTCCACTCACTCGGCGGTGAAATATTCCCAAAAATAGTTGAAAGGGAGAACTCGAGGCAAAGATTACACATGTATCTAACGGATGTCTGGATGGGGTGCAAGTGTTTTTGGCCAAGTTTTGCAGCATTCATTCAGCATGACTGAGCATTTGATGCATGGCCTGGCCTGGCCTGCTCCTCCTCCTCTGGCCGGGTCATTGCATTAAGCTTAAGCCTTTGCTGTGGCGCCAGCTAATCCTGTCGTGTCCTGTGAGACCGGGCATGGAGAGAGGGGAATTTCCCCTTCTGCTCGTCTCCATTTCCCTGGTTAATCTACCACGAAAATCCCACTTGTGCGGCCACCTTGTGTGCCTGCAACGCCCTTCTTTTTAAGTTTCTTTTCCCATTTTTTGGCACATTGCCATAATCAAGGCGCAACTTGGCTGTTCTTTGGACATATCTTTGAATTCCTGGAGGCCACTGGATAATTCCTTTTCATCTTCACATTTATTAAATATACGAATTTCCATACATCCCTATGTAATCAATGGGACCTTGTATACAAACTATATATGAGGCTATATGAGCCTTAGGAACTTAAGAAATGTTCAAACTATTTATAGTTTGCATAAATATTTGTTTGCCTAGTTGCGTTTTTATTTGATTTATTTTTCTAAAAACTTCATTGAGAAATTATAGTTTTTAATGGTATAACGTATCCTTAGGATGACAGAAAATAAAGAATATCGTTACGATATTTGATGCGAAATTCGATAGACTATATTTATATTTCTATATTTTAAAGTGAAGTTCGATTTCTTTTCGATTAATACAAAATGGTTTATAATTTGTTTGTTTATTTTTCGAGCATATTATTTTTGCATGTTCAAAATTTCGGTGATTAAAATTGATATGTTTAATATTTCTATACATTGAAGTCTACAATATTTTCGATGCGATATCGCACTCTTCCCCTTGAAACACATCCCTATACTTTATCTTATAGTTTCTCGCCCTCCTTCCCATATCCTTTTCGGTCTGCTTATGGCCATGATGAGCCCATTAACATGGATTTATGGCTGCGATTGCGGTTATGCCTCTCTTATTTTCTTACTCCCCCGTAAAGCCATAACGCCACGCTTGTTTGGGAAGCACTTCAATCTAGTCCTAGTCCTAGTGCTAGTTCTAGTTCTAGTCCTAGTCCTAGTCGTCGTGGCTAATGTAATTAGTTTGTGAAATTGCTCGAGTCTGCCACCTGCAATGCTCAGCTGCACTTGCTCCTTGCACCGCCTTCAGCTCCTTCGGATGCCTCAGCCCCCTCAGCTCCTTCTGGGAGTTGCCAGTGGGAGTGGAAACGGCGGCGGGAAAACTAGAACAGTCAGGTGCATCGACCCTCACTCAAAATAGTTGCGGGCTGTGGTCGATGGACTACAAAGTTTCCATCATTTTCATGCGCAAACTTTTCAGTTTCGATTGATTTCATTGGAAAAAAAACATACAAAAAAAAGAAAACAGCCGTAGCCTATAGAACTTTTGAAAGAATAATTAAATTGTATACTAAATATTATTTATATAAATTTAAATTATAATTTTTTTTTGTAAGAAACAGGAAATTTTAACATTTTAAAACATTTAAAGAGGAAATATTTAAAATTTATATAATAGAAAATATAATAATAAAAAAATACAAAATATTCATTATTTTTGATGTATTAAATAGGCACAAAACACATTTTACTTTATTACTAAACTTTTTCTAATTTTCAGAGTATTCATTCTAACTTTTGTAAATCCAATACCTTATGTATATTTTAAATACAAGCTACATTTAATTTATATATATTTAAAATCCATTTTTTTAAAATAGAAACAGGAAGTTTTAAGTTGCAAGAGCTGGAAGGTTTTTCAGAAAAATAATCTAAGCAGCAGTTTTCGAAATTTAAAGACGAAAGATTTAAAAGTAATATTTAAATGAAAATATAAAATATAAATAATTAAATAAAAAATACTACAGTATACATAATATTAAACAAAGCACGCGGTTTGCTATCCTTTTGAGGGATTAAATACGCACATTTTACTTAATTACTTAAGTTTCTCCAAATTTCAAAGTATTAGTTATATCTTTAAGAAATTAAATACCTCAGTAAATATATATTTTAAAGATAAGCCCCAAGTTCTTGTTGCTGTGTGCAATTAAAGTGAGCGAGAAACCTTCAAAGCGAATCAATGGCAAGCACGTAGATGGCTCCGGGCCAGAACTGAACTCGGCACAGGGACTGCATGGGGAATGTGCAGGCATTAAATGCGAAATAGTGTCAAGTGAGCGGTGGCAACTTGTCGGCTGCAGTCACACTGCCTCATCCACACCCAAGGAAGGCGAGAGAATAAAGCAGAAAACCCGCAGACAGAGACCCTGAAGGCAGTCAAAAAAAAAAGAAATAAATAAAAGAGAAGAAAAGAGAATAAAAATGGGAAACTTTTGTGCAGCCGCAAATATGTGTGTCTGCGGCTCTGGAATTGGCAGTAACAGTAGCTCGATCTCCCTCTTTGCGACCGGAAATAAGAGTCCTGGATAAAGCCTTTATGCACACACCTTATGTCACTGCCTAATTGAAGGTACAAGTGCACTTGCAGCCAGATTGCGTTTTTGATGCCAGCATTGCGATTGCAATTCGATTTGTGCGTACATATCGCGGCCCAGCTTAGACGGGATTTGTTTGGTTTGATTTCTTTGCACCTACTATATATTGCATAAATTTTAATTAAAAACCAACTGTTGCTCTACGTTGCTGCGTTTGGTGAGCTGTGCGTATACGTAATGTTCTTAAAAGCACGCACATTACGTATACGTAAGTTTTTTGCAGATTAAGGTTTTTTTTTATAAAAAAAGAAATATGTACAGGAAGCTCAAAGAAAATATATGATAAATTAAAATGTTAATTAAAATTAAACTTACTGCAGGAGTTGCGTATATAAAATATTAATTAACAGGCATTACGTATACGCAATTAAAAATGTCCAAACAAATTTTAAACATTTTTATTCTACCAGACTTTACAATTTTCGATGCTTCTGACTGGTATTATAATACTCCCAAAAGGAGTATTCAAATTGAAATATTTATCTTTCAGTTATTCATTTTATTATTTGAAAAAAGCTTTTTAATTAAAGAAAAATATAGAAAGCTTAAAGATTAAAGATTATAAATGCTTATTTTAATTGGAAAGGAAAATTCTAAAGAAGTACGTATAGGCCATGTTGTACGTAATTTTTAAAGAGATTAAAGTGGAGTTATTCTATTAAAAAAGTGATAAAGAAAGCGTGATTTCTTCTTCTAATTCGAAAATTACTATAGAAAATTATCAAAACTTCTTATATACATTATAATAATTACACAGGTCTGCATGGTTTTGTTGTTGGAAAACGATATATAATTTCTAACGT
>JAEIHY010008820.1:0-23475 GCA_018904565.1 Drosophila tsacasi | reverse complement strand
ATTTGAACCCGGGACCTCCCGCACCCTAAGCGGAAATCATACCCCTAGACCAACGAGCCGGTTGGATGGCCGCCGCCGAAGGGCCAACTTGAGTGCGGGACAAGATCTCAAGAGAAGTCAGCGGTCTCCACAGACACTCTGCTCCCCACTCCAGCCCCTGCCAACACAATCAGAGCTTGTCTATTTTTAACAAAAAGTTGCCGAGTTTCTTGTTTTTTCGGTTTTCAGTTGTTGTTGTTATTGGTGCTGCTGCTGCTGTTTGGAGACGCCGGGCTAGTGTTGACATCAAAACAAATTGTTTAACATGGACAGCGGAGCAAAACAAAGAAATATGATGCATGTAAATGAATTCAATTTGGATCAGCGGCGGCAGCAAAAACACAAAGGCAGCAGACAGACAATCAGAGCGACAGACAAGCGACGCTGTTGGCGGAATTGTGAGGGGAATCAAAAAGTTATTAATAATAATCAAAAAACTGAATATGTTTGGGAAGTGTTTGGTACTGTAAAATGGTTGTAAGCAGGTCCAAGAGATTGGGTTTGCAGCTGGTTTATCGGTTACATAACAAATATGAACATTTTTATTTTTATAGTAATTAAACTGTATTTATTTATTTATTTATTATTTGTGTTTTTATTAAAAATCAGATTTATATACTTTAAATGCATGTACTAGTAATTAAAACATAATAAATGTTGCATTAGACAACTCAGTGATTTCGTATATGTCCCGCAACATATTCCCACATCGGCATTGGGGCCAAGCAACATTGACGGTCACATAGAATCGAAATCAAATCAGTAAAAACATTCAAGTGGATCGAGGGGGAACTGAAAACCAATATAGAAAGATTGTGCTGGAAATTGAAACAATTGAAAAAAGCGCTGAGCGTTGAGCGTTTGACAGCTAAATGCGATAATTTCAAATCAAATCAATTGAATATTGTCACAATTAATTTATTTATGAGATACACTCGAAATATCGCCATTGATTTGGCCATTGTTGTTGCTGTTGTTGTCGCCGTTACTGAGTTGTCGAGTCGGTTGGCTCGGATTTTGATATTTTTGAAGCATATTGTCTCTGAATAATGTTTGTCATTTCGCTTTGTCAGCACATTTATATATTTTCCGAGTGCGTTTATATGTATATGCATTGCTTATTCGAGCCGCCCATTGAATGGCAATTGATTTTGTCCACATACTTTGTTTGTACAAATGTGATTTTTATTGATTTTTAATTTTCAGCCCGGGTGTTTTATGGCTGTCGCTGGCGACTGTTTTATTAAGCCTTGCCCAATCCACGCCACACTCGTGAAATTCAAATTCAAATTGAGCTTTACTTTGATTTTTTAGGCCGAATTCGAGGTAATGCATACCAATTTTATGGCGCTCGTGCTGAGGGAAAAATTCTGCTAGCAGAAATTTAAATTTTAAATAAACATGTCCTTTAGAACCCTAATTACCTAGTAAAGTTTTTCCTGGAGGTCTGCCAAGCGACTTCGAAGCGCTAGATTTCACGGCACTTCACAACTCAATCCGATTGAAATATAATCCAAACCTATTTATTAAAATTCAAAAGATTTAAGTTATATCTCTCAGTGAGAACGTTGACTAAGCCCCCTTTGATTTTCCCTCTGCAACAGAATTTCCCCGAATGAAAGATTCGTGATTTATATTTTCAAAATTGTTTTTTTTTCTGCTTGTATATTTCGATTTCATACGAATGTGTTTCCGTTTAGTTTAAATTACTTTTCGTGTTCTTTGATATCTGTGGCTTCTTGTGTAGATCGTGTTGTGGCTTTGCGTACATCAAGGAGTAAATAGCAAATCTAATTTAATATCTATATAGAATTTACACACAGTACATAATTATATGAAATATTCATTTTATTTTCCGTATTCATTAATTTTTTTGTTTGTTTTTGTTTTGTTTTTATGATTGGCTGTTATTACAAATATTGTATCATGCTTACTTATAAGTTGACTTAAAGAACATTTTATTTTAATTGTTGCTTGTTGGTTGTATGCTTGTAGATAATGGTAAGAATAGTTAATAGCGAAACTAAAACTAAAACAATGTTTCGACATCTCAGCAATGGATTTTCATTAACAGAATTGGAAGTCATCAAACGCGTTGTCCCGGCTAAGACTTAAGAACTTTGGTTGAACTTTGAGAACAAATAAAAGTGAGTGAACCGCCTCCTTGCGTCGCAAGTGTGTCCTTGCGCACTGATTATTGTAGACATTAAGGGTTAGAAAAAGTGATCTGCTATTTTGCGGCTGGCTACTATTTTTAGGTGGTTGACGATTTTCGTGTTGAACTTAAGTGTAACTAGCGCTCTTTAAACTACAGTTTAGTATCACAGAATAGCGCAAAAGCCAGAGATGTGTCAGCCTTTGCAATCAATTTGTTTTTTGTTCTCTTTTCTTTGAAACTATCTCAAACAGGGTCATATCCTCCGGTGTCCTATCTCCACAGTGCCTCCTTTTTGGTATCTAACGCTAGTGCTGCCGCAGCTCCCACTCCTACTGGTGCGCTGCTCCCATCCGCTGGCCGTACATGGCGTACGGCGAGTAGTAGGGTCCCAGAGCAGCCGCCGCAGCCGCTGCTGCCGGATTGAAGGCTCCACCGGCTCCGAACGGCGAGGGTCCTCCGGCCAGGGCTCCCGGCGGTGGCTTGGCGTACGGATGATACCGGGCCGCTGCCGCCGCCGCTGACATGGGACTCAGGGGCGGCGTGGGGTAGCCGGCGCGCAGAGCTGACGGCGGGAAGAGCGTGCCCAGCAGGGACTGGGCTTGCGACTGGGCCAGGGCCGCGGCGGCAGCCGCCGGGTCGGACAGGTTGCCGGTGTGGGTGCGAAGGTGGGAGAAGAGCTCGTCGGAGGTCTGGAACCGCTTGCCGCAGTAGGCGTCGCCCACCACCCAGCTGCAGACGTAGGGCGCGGAGCGGGCAGCTGCCGCGTTGGCTGCGGCCTGCGCCGCTGCCTGCGAGTAAGGATGCGCCGGGGGCAGTCCAGCCGCACTGGCCATGGCCAGGCCGTACTTCTGGTGCTCGCACTGGGTGCAGCCGGCGGGACAGGGAGCGCCCATCAGCATCTGCTGTGTGTGCGCCGAGTAGGGGCACCCGGGGCAGTAGGGATCCTTGCACACGGGCACTATGGCCTCGCCGCCGGCCGGCGTCTTTATCCTCTGGTAGCTGATGTAGGGATTAGGCTGGCCCGCCGGTCCTCCGCCAGGAGCACCGCCCGGATAGCCACCGTTGGCTGCAGCCGCCAGCATGGCAGCGTGATGGTGCGAGAAGCCGCCGGCAAAGGGCGGCCGGAAGGCGGGATTCGCGTGCTGCTCCATGCCGGGCGGACAGCAGAGGGCGGACAGGGGGTTCAGGCCGTAGGGACCGGCGGCCTTGTAGGCAGCCGCCGCAGCAGCTGCAGCCGCGGCCATGCTGCTCATCTCCTTGGGGTGCTGGGCGGTGCCGTTGGCGTTGCTGAGCACCTCCATGCCGGAGCGCACAATGGGACTGGCGCCGCGCTGCGAGGAGCCCGATCCCGAGGGGGAGACAGTCTTACGGCTGGCCGAGTCGTGGCCCTCCGCCTTGCCGCCGTCAGTGGGCGTGGCATTGGACTTGCTGCGCGACGGCACGCGTTCCTGTGCGGAAGAGGAGTTCTTGGAGCTGGGACGAGTCGGCTCCGCGGAGGCTTCCACCGAGGCACTGCTCTTGAACGAGTTCTGGTTCTGGTGGCTCAGCACGTTGGTCTCGTAGGGCTTGAAAGCCAGTTTGATCTCGCCGGTGGTGGGGGCCATGGTGCTCCCACTGGTGGCGGTGGCGCTGATCGGTGTGCTGGACTTGGGCGACTTGGCCTGGCCGGAGGGTGACTTGGCTGCCGAGATTTCGGCGCTGCTCGAGGAGCTCGACGAGTTCGACGACGAGGAGCAGGCTCCGGGCTTTGTCTTGTTCTTGTCCATTGCCAGCAGGGGTTTCACGGCCGAGGAGTCGGCTCCTATTTGGGAACAGGTCTGTGCGAGTAGAGCCAAAGGACTTTTCTTGGCGTCCATCTGTTGAGGATAAATTCAAAAAGGGAAGGGTTTGGAGTAAGTATTTTCTTTAAGTAGTTTGTTTAGTTCGGTAAACACTTATTTCTAAACCTTTTTATAAAATCTTCTTGCTTTTTTCGATTTATTTAATGTTTAAGCATTTAAGTTTTTGAAGAACCTGTATTTATTTTTTTTTTTAGAAAGTTAATAAAACTTAACACAAAACACATTTAAATACTTGGAAAACTTCAATATTAAGTTTTGTTTTAATTCACGGAAGATTTAAAGTTAGATTTGAAATAAATATTCTCATCTGACGAAAAAACAAGTTTGAGGACCAATAATTCTTATCAAAATGAATATTTTCGAAATAAAATAATCTTTAAAAAATTCCCCTTCCTTCGAGTCTAAAAAATGTTTGCTATACATTTATTTTCTGATAATTATTACTTGCATGGTTTTTATTATTAGAAAGCAAAAATATTGCTTCCATTAATTTTAGTTTCCATTTACTTTCTAAATTTTTAAGAACTCAGAACTGTTTTACTATTTTTCCCTATATAATTGTTCTTAATAAAAACTTAATTTTCTTAATACTAACCGTTGTTGGCAACGGGGCCAAATAGTCCGGCTGAAGGTACTGGTTGTTACCAATGGTAACAACGCCGCCGCCTCCCTCCAAAACCACCATTTCGGCGATCGCTGGTTGGGTCTATGGGTAATCCAAGAAAGGTGCGTTGCCGCCGAAGGTAATCCACAGAAATGCGACGGCAAACGCGCGTTTAATCCAAGCACTGCTTATACGTGATGCGTCACTTTAGTTTTGGGCAGACGAGATCTGCTGAGCACTTTTCTTGCTGGCCAGATGGTGTTTGGGCCGAATTTCACTTTTTCACTCTCGTGACTGACCGCTTTTCACTTGGTTTGGTTTGGCTTTGCTCTGTTTTGTTTTTCTCTTCACTCCGCTAGCGCTTGAAGGCTTCAGGTTTTTCTTTTCCGAACACGTCTGAACACGGCGAAGGCAAAATTCGAATTGAATCGACCGAGTGCCGCAGTCGACGTAGCTGCCGTCGAGGCGAAGCGCCGGATGCGCTCTCGCGGCCATGCTCTCTCGCGCTGCCGCGCTCTCTCGCTCGCTCAAAACCGGTTGGCAGCGCTGCACACGTTGGCTAGAGGAGAGCCGCCTGCTGGGTGCGAGCGAGAGGGGCTGCGTATAATTTTCAAATATGGCGTACTTTTTGCCCAATCACAATCGCATGCGCCCTGCAATGGAAGCCAGAGGCCATGGCGCTCTCTCGCGCTCTCTGGCTGCACCACGGCAACACTCGTTTGGAGAGCAACAGTTGACCGCGGAGAGCGCCGCTCCGTGGGGTCGGATGGCACATTAATTCTGTCCTCGCATCACTTCGCCCATATGTCAGCGCGCTCCCTCTCTCGGCTCTCTCCCTCTCTCTGGGGGGATGGGGGCGCTTTTGTGCCTCCTTTGCTTGATGGGGCTGTCAACAGCAGCAGAGCTGGCCAGAGCGGAGCAGCGGCGCGGCAGAGGCCTCATTGTCTTCGCACTGAGATTTGTTGCTCGAAAAGCAAACCACTCAACACTTAAACACACTCTTCAGCCATTTCCATCGCCTCGCTTCGCTCGTTTTAATGTCATATAAAAATTAATTTGTTTGTCGCTCGCCCGCCCCACCCCCTCCCCTGTCTCTTCCCCTCTCTCGCTCACCCACACACAGCTGTTGTGGCTTTTGTTTAGCGTTTTTCGATTAACTTCTGCGGTCGGTTTTCCCCTCTTTTTTTCTCCATTTTTCGTGGCTCCTGTTTAAGTGGAAATCGTTGTTTTGTTGTCGCGACGAAAAGTTTTTCCAAGCAATTTTTCCTGTTTCCTCGCATGCGAGTGTGTGTGGGTATGGGGCTTAATTAATCTACACACATCGGGCGAGTGTGTGTGGCGGCGGTTTGGAAGTTGGTAATAGTTTAATGGCTCGGTTAATTTCGCTGCATTTTTAATCGCCGCCTTCGGATTGCATTTTCCAGTTAACACTTATTTCTCAGGCCTAATTTATTAACTTGTATTTTGCACGAACCTCATTAATTATGTATTTAGTGGCATTGAGAAAGACAATTAACCCACTGAGACTAAAGTCGTGTACTATTAAAAATAATTATTTAAAATACTCTAAAATTAAACTAAATTAATAATAGTAATTGTATACATTTAAATTTATATCTGTGATAAAAGTATAAAAAAACTGAGGTTTTTCTACACGTTGTAGTTTAAAATATAAGATACAGGCGGATAAAATATGTTAAAGGATTTGTAAATAATAATATGAATAACAACGATTTAGAAATGCAAACATTTTAAAATTTTTTTCAAATGTACCTTCCTAGTTTTCCTTTTTTTCTTTTGCTTAATAAAAGAAAAAGTATTTAATGCAACGACTGTGGTCCTAAAGCTACAAATATACATACGAATTTATAAATATGTATTATTTATATCTTCCCTAAAATGGGAATATAATATAACATAATTTCTTCAAATAATATACTTTAAGAATGATTTTAAATTGTAAAGACTTATTTAATATTGATGTCGCTATAGAATCTATTACATTTTATATATTTAATATTTATATTTCAGTGATATAAATCTCTAGACCTCTTAGTACACCAAAATTGCTCTATTACATAACTAAACATCAAAAATACCAACTATATTTGGTTGCTTAGTCAAAAGACACCTTTTTCCACAAATCCGATCACTTTCGTCTAATCATCTGGGTTAACCAAGATCGGGATTAAGATATTCCTCGCTGGATCAATCGATATTAAACATAACCCGTAACTCTAAACCAAAGCCCTGTATTAAAATACTTGGCTAAGGCCCTGTCCGTCAGAGCATATTACCTGACATTCGAGAACCCCTTAAAGCCCCCGGCAAGTAAATTAAAATCCGTGTAAATATGGGCGATAAGCCGAAACCGAGAAGCGACAGTCTTAATCCCGATTAAGAGCATTTTAAGGGATATTTTGTTACGGGAATTTCACGTCTGCAAGTCCCGGCTGTAAAATACCTGCGAGGTGTCCGAGGACAGGTAGAGAAAACTCACTCGACCTTCGGTGAAAATGATGGATTTATTAGGTATGAGCGTGCTGCGATACTTTATACAATCCGGCTTAGACATAATTTGCGGTTTTGCGTGCAACAAAGCGAAAAAAGTGTTTCCAAAATAAATATGTATTTATGTATTTATGTGTGTGTACGTGGTATGTGTTTATGTAGGTACAGTACACACGCTCGCCAGCATATTCCCTTATTATTTGTTATTTTTTATGGCCACTTTGTCAGCGTCATAAATTCGCTGCTCCTGTATGTGAATTATTTACTACCAAATTGCGGGAGTGGGACGAGCAGCCTCGCAACGGCGCGGCGGCAGGAGGGCGTCAAATAAATAATACAAAAATATTATAAATTACACGAAGCCAAGGAAAACGCCATGCGGAAGTGCGGAACACCTTGATACCGTGACTAAAGCGATTTGCTTTCAACCTAATGCTCACCCTGGAACACTTTAGCGCTGATAGCTTAATTTAATGCAGCGGAAACTCTTCAAGACATCTAAATGAAAATTACACAATTTATGATTTATTGTATATTATTAAGCTAGGAAAAAAGTATTTATTTTTGGAATGGAAAAAATTGAGTCCATGAAAGAAACATGAAAGTATGCAACAAATTAAGCTTTAATCAAGGTAATTGAATGTTTTTTACTAAATAATTTAATGAAAGAGTACATGATTAATGATTTTTTAAATATCAATAAACTAGTTAAAGATCAAAGCTCAACACAAAAAAAAAATACCTATAAAACAGGAAGATCTAGTTAAACAGAAACATAATTAAATTTAAAACTATTTCAAAAGAAGGACAAACAGTTTCTGCATCCTGTACACATTTCCAAGTATGAAAATATCTTCTAAGACTTTATAAATATATGCAAATACACAAGTTTTGGCATAAAGTCCTTTCAAAGAGTCAATATACCCTAGACATCCTCGCTGAAATCGTAAAGGAAAGCGAACAGAGATATTCAGATGCAGTGCGAGAAATTTGTAGCCGCGAAAACATTTATATGGGGAATATAAAAAGGAAATGTACTAAAGCCACGGCAACCAGCGAAGGGCGGCGGACGGGGGCAGCACATAAAATTAACCACATATTTCTTCATTTTTATGGCATTTATTATCACAGAAATGTTTGTGTGATAAAAGCGAAGCAGCGCAAAAGGCGAACGGCGATGAACGACGACGATGGCGGCGCAGTCATAAAAATGCAGCCATTTACCTTTTGATTTATGCACAACAGCAGGAGCTGGGGCCCCGGCGGGGGAGGTGGGTGTAGCGGTGGTGAACCGGGGGTGGTGGGTGGCTGTGGCCTCCGGCAGTGGAGTGGAAAGCGGGGGCTCACGCATGCACAACAACAACAACTCGCAAGCAAAAGGAGAGAAAAATAATGCAATAAATTTGACATTATCTCCGGCAATATGAAGGTATATATATCCGTGAAGTGGGTGCCATTGGCAAGGGAAAGTCGTTTAACTGTCTGCGGATTTTCAGTTGACTTACGCACGAGGAGGAACCCACGCCGCAGCCAGATAATTGCTTTATTTCGCCATCTGAAGAACCTTTTCCCGGGACCATAAAGGAGCTATCAGGGCAGTCATATTTTATCCCGCTTGGGATTCAGTAATATTTATTTTAATACCCGGAAATTAATATTCAAAAACTTTTGGATTTTATATACTTTAAGGGAAGGTATACTATACATGTGTTGCAATATTAATACCAGAGATGATTTTGGAAAATATTTACATTTAAGTAGGAACATAGACAGTAAGCCATAAAATAATTTTAAAGTTTAAACAACGAGTAATGAATACCAAACTGATATGTAAATGTATACTTAGTACTACAAATGAAAGAAATATACTAAACAAATAAATAACAAAAAGTAAGCCTAAACCTGATAAAATATTGCTAAAAAACCATGTAAGTACACCTCGCCTTTCGCTTACCTTTACCTATCGCTAAAGTTCCAGAAAGGCTTATTTTAATCCATAATCCCGACTATATCTTTCTTTCTTCCTATTGCCCATGTTCCACCATAATTACTTCCGATTTGAATGCGTCTACGTGCCATGCAGCAAGACAATAACTCACTTCCGAACTGGGGAGGGGGAAAAAATGCCATTTATAAAATTGAAAAACAAACTGCAATAAATTCAATAGAACCAACAGTATGAAAGTGAACTAAGCAGGCACACAAAGCGACGGATCCCCTAGAAAAATAAAAAACATATCCCGGGCGAAGGGGATGCAGTCGGGGAATGTGAATCCCGCTGTGAAACGAGTCCGAGCTCCGCCTGCCGCCTGTCGATAATTTATCGACAGCGATTTATCTCGTAATAGTTGCCCGGAAAGGAAAAGGAATAATGGTGACATTGAAATTTTACGGTAATGCACCAAAAAAGGGATCCTTTTTTGCCAAACTGCGGGCTGTGTGTTCGCCACCTCCCTCTCTACCTCGGCAACACCCCCTGTGCGGCATCATTGGTATTTTAATAAAGCAAATTAATCGTTTCCAAGGCTCCCCTCCAAAAAATATTACGAACAAAGGACACGAAAAAAATAAATAAATGGGAATACACAAGTTGACACGTGCAGGATTCTAAAATGATAAATCGATGGATTTCGTTTTTATTGCCATTTTGGGCATTAGGTATTAATTGCTTACAACTTCCGATCAAAACGGGGAATGGCTCTGAAATGATGTACGGCGGTTATTGATTAGGGTTTAATCCACAAAATAAATCAAAAGTGTGTTTATTATACGATAAAACACGCTGAAAGATTATGGCAAAGTGAGAGTATAGATGGTCTAGCTTAACCAGCGGATATAAAAGAATATATTACTTGTAAGCCAATGTTTGATATATTTGTTTTATAATTCTGAATTATAGGTTTGCCTGTACATGCCTTTTATTATTTTTTAAAGCCTTTTTTATGCATTTTCAGACTAAGGAACCTCTCAAGCGCATATTTCCTAGTCCGATCCAGACCAGACTGAGACTGATTTCAATTTGCCCAGACAAACAGACACTCGCTGGCGTAGCTAGGATCCTTCCTGGAGGAAAAACTGCAATCAGGAGTGGAACTGTCACGGCCAAATAAATGACGCGTGACTGTCGGATCTCAGCCGGGAGGTGGACCGAGACCGGGACTGGGACCGGGACCGGGCTCTGTCCCGTCCTGTCAGGCACAGACACAGCTTGATGCAAAGAATCAACAACTGCGACGGCTGGGCGAACAAAGGACAATGCCAAGGACGAGACCTCGAAACGTACTTTGATAAATGCGTCATAAAATGAGCAATTATCACGTGCGTCCAGCGCAGCTGAGCGACAATTAAAAACCAAACACAGACAGCGAGGAACTGAGCATCAATAAAATTATTTGTCAAAATGTCAGGACGCTGGCTGCTGTGAGGGGAGTGACTGGCAGGACAAAGCCTCTACCCGAGCTGGATATACGCAGAAGTGTCAACTTTGGTGGCTGGCAATGAATGACGGACCATAAATCAAGGACAATGGCCTGCCGGGATCGGGATCGGGATCTGAGGCGGATGGGATGGGCCCGTCCTCGGATGTCCTTGATTGACCGCACTCCTTGCGCTTTGCCGGGCTGAAAAATTAGCGAGTAAATCAATAAACATGGCCAGACTCTCGCCGGCTCGTTAAACTGCGTTGTTCCTCGGGAGGTCATAAAAATTCAACGTTGTCGATAGATTTTCCATGATATATAGGGCCATAATTTATGTTCTCTTTATCAAGCCAAGCACACATGGGGACTGCAGGACGGCGGGACGTCAGAAGGGCGAGGCGGGCAGCGGAGGGGAAACACCTTATGGATGGCTATATCCTGTGTGTGCCAGGAAGCGCCAGTCGCACTGGGACCTGGCTCAGTTGTTGTTTTGGGTCTGCGCCGGCACTGGCACTGGCTCCGGCCCTGGCTCTGCTCTGATTGAATCGGGAAGGTCATAAAGATTTTTATGTTTGGCCATAAATATTTTGTTTGTTGTCCTGCTGATGCTGCTGGGCTGGGTTGCCTTTGAATCGGCGTTCCACCGCTCGTTCCATTTGATTATGATATATGGTATACTGAACGCTCTCTGTGTTTTTAGGCAAAATAAAAAAATGTGTTTAAGTTAGGGATAGAACTTAGCTAATATGGCTTATCTTGTAATGGCTAAAGAATAAAAATAATTAGGTTAACGAACAAGAATCCGTTGAGCAAGACATCTTTTAGAATATTTACTTCCGTTCCAAATTCACAAGAAATCTACTCTTTTACGATGTTTATTTTATTACAAATTATATTACGTTAGGGTTTTCAACTTTTTATAATATATTTAAATTATTTCTTTTACTTTTTGTATTTTATTTAAGTACAGATACTGAAGACCTGGACTCACACTTTCTGAAACGTCTGTATTTACGCATATTTAAATACGGAAAAGATGAAACAACAATGTCGGCACTTTTTCTGCGTTCTGTTTGCTCAGCCGAGAATGATGGGCTGGGAGCAAAATTCACACTTCATTTGAGGCACCTCACGCTCCGAACTCACCGAAAATACCCCAACCCCAATCTCCGATCCAAAACCCAAGCCCAAACGCAGAGCCCAAGCAAACCGAGACGAGTGCTAATGTTGCGCATAATAATTTTGTACTAAATTAAATAGTGCGTGGGTCGGCGACGTCTGTCAGAGTTTGAACCCGCAGCTCCTTTTCCTCAATACCCTTGCGACGGGTGGTAATAGTTTCAGATGCTCTACCCTCTTCACTTAGTAAAAGGATATTTTATGTAATTTGAATGTACTGAAATGAGTAATTGCTAAGACAAAGAAAAGAAGTAAAAGGCAAAGTTTCAATATTTCTTCAAAGAGTATTCCAGCTTCGGCTTACAAGGTTTTTTTTCGTTGTTTTTTTTTTTCAGTTTCATGTGTGTGGAATGGATCTTTATGGTCTGACTGTGACTTCACGTCTGGCCAACATGTTGCTCGCAGCGTTTTGTTGTTCTTTTGCGCCGCCACTTGAACTTCAAAGGATATAATTTAGTTTTTATTGCGCAAGGTTTTTGCCTCATTTTCCCGTATCTGTTCACGTTCGGAGGATTCATCAGCTATGCATGGCATGTCTGTCTTTACAAGGGTCCTTTACGACTCTCGGCATTTTGCTATTCAGTCGCTTTCTTAGCGTTAACTACTCATTCGCATTTCGCTCGCTCCTCGCCGCTTTCGGTGTTAATTTATTGATGGCTCCGCTTATCGTCACGTGTCTGAAAATCGTCGAAGCACAGCACCCTTTTATATTTTTTTGTCTGTAAAGTCGGTGTTTTTTTTGAGTTTTTGAAATCGGTGAAATGAGAAATGAGGCAATAGCAGGAAATTAAAGGAACTGCTTTCGAAAAAAACATTTTTTTTTTTAATATATGAAAAGGAAATAATGAATTATAGTCAGTCACTTTACTTTCTATAAAAATACCTTGAGATAAGTATTAACAAAAGTTTAGAAAATGTATCTGATAATTGTAAGAAAGTAAAACATTTAAAGAATAAAAAAGAGTCCAAATGGTTTTCATATTTTAGCTAGAAAGGTTTAGTTTTTCCTGCTTCCTGCTGGTCACATCACTCCCACTGATCGATTCGTGTCAGCATCCTAACCCTTTTGGGATAATCGGCTTTTGAGGAGGCCATAACATCAAGCCTTTTATCCACATCCTCCACTTTGGGGCACATTCACCTCTCCCCTCCGGGCAGCAGGTTCCCATGTAGGTCGCTGACATTACTTCAGCTTACTTTGGCAATGAAAGACCGCAGAATGGCGAGGGGGAGAAGTCACCCGAGTGAGACATTTACTTGTGGGCCAAAGTGAAAGCATCTCGTTTTCATTTCATTTAAAATGCTGTCAGCACCTAACCCCGGCCATGACTTCGCCGTCGTTCTGTGTGCCCTCTGGGCCACGGCGATGCCCTGTCTCGCTCTGCCAGCTGTCTCGCTCGCTGGCTGGGACGTCTTCATGTCCTTTTTTTATGGCACTTTCAACGCGTCATTGAGTAAGCCGCGGCGCGCACTCATCGCCAGCAGTGGTACCGAGTGGCAGGAGGAGGAGGAGGATGAGGTCTGCCAGTGTGCGAGAGGAATGAAAATGAAGACGTTTAGGATGCGAACAAGGTGTACTTCTGACCTTAGGTATACAAGTTAAGTAGTACTAAATTATATCTTATAAAAATAATCAAAAAGAATATTACAATTCAATTCAATTAAATCCACAAAAATTAATGTTTAATTAGAGTCTGTGGGAAGTACTGTGCAAGTACTGGGTATCAACTGAAACAGAATGTTTCCAAATAAGGAAGGTGAGTAGTGTTTTGTTGTTTTCCCCCTCTCGATAGAGTGCGTTTATAATCAAATTAGAAACGAAGCGTAAGATCAAAGGAAAGACGTCCGCGTCGCTCATTTAATCCAGGGCGCAAGGCGGAAAAAGTAGGCGCGACATTATGCTCGAAACGTCCAAAACACACACACACACACACACTGCGAGAAACGGCGACCTGGGCTGCCACAAAAGATGACGAGGGCCTTCGACCATAGTCTTTGACAACCTGAAGTGGAAATGACTGTGCAGCGGGTCCAAAGGAACGCCCGATCCGAACCAGAATCGTCTGAGAATCGCATGGCCTGAGCAAGACGTCTCATTAATGACAACAAGGAGCCCGCGCAGAAGGAAAGGTGTATTATGCACTCAACTTGAAACCCGGCCCTCTGTCAATTCCCACTCAAGTGCTCCTTCTTTTTCCAGCTCGCCAGCTTGCCTCGGCTGCCTCGAAAGGATCCCTGATGTTGGGCATCTCTCGAATAATTGAAAAGCGGATAGACAGAGGGAAAAGCGAGTCCCCCTGCCGCGGAATGATTTTCATGTTGAATCACTGACGACGACAGGTTAAATGTTTTCATTATGAGTCGAGCCGCGAACTGACGTCAGTTTCTCCCCATAATTGGAGCTGCACTCAAGTGCCCTCCACCTCGGGTTCTCTATCCTGAGCAGCCGTCCTCGGCCGTAGCCGCAGCCGCAACCCCATCCCTTCCTCATCCTCATCCTCATCCTCATCCTCTGTCTCATCTTCATCCTCAGCCCCAGCTCGCCTTAATGAAAAAGTAAATTGAGTTCTCGGTAGTCTGTTGGGTCTTGTGCTGCTGCTTCTGGCTCGTCTCCGTTTGTTTCAAGTGTCGAGGCCTCATGAGACACGCTCAATTAGTTCCCCGAATTTCTAACAAAGAGAGCCCCAAGAAAAATAAATGGTTCTCACAACTTCCGTCAACACTTGGAATCGGTCCGGTCATATATTACACACTCGAGCCAATTGTCGGAAAAAATCGGGGAAAGTACTTATGATATTCAAATATTCAAATATCTACAAGAGAGAAGTTACTAAAAAATGGTTTATTAAATCGAATTAATTTAAAGCGAATAATAAATGTACAATTAAATTAAAATATGAATGATAAATATGTGAATGATACCAAATATTCACATACCTAGAAATATAATGTATCTAAAATTGGGTCTGTAAAATAAAATTAGTTTAAAGGGAATAATCATTAAAAAAGTATATAAAACATTGATAAAGTAGTCCTTTTAGGAAATTCGCATTTCTGATATTAAAATACTCCACTAAAAATGAGTATAATAAATCAAATCAGTTTACGGAAACATATTCTTGTAAAATTAAAGCAAGATTTTAATAGAATAGGCAACTCTTTAAAATGTACTTGTTTTTTTTTTAATCAAACTTTTTCAAATTAAAACAAATTAAAGTCCGAAAAAATTTAGAACTTATTCCAATTCGATGCTCAAATAAGTTGATAATTCCAGAATCACCACGACTACCCACTTTGAATTTCCCTTTTTATTACCGCAAACATTGAATTTACCCAAACATTTTGTAGAAAAATTCTTGAATTTGTAATGAATTCCCACCAGGATACAACCCGATCTCCTGCGGAGGTAATAAAAACTAATTAGCATCCACAAATTTGGAACAATCCCGGGGCTAATTAGCAAATGTCATTTCAGGGAAACAAATGTTACAAATTTTGAAATTTTAGAAGCCAACTGTCAGGCGATCGAATGAAAAGGGGTTACATCCGGGAAAACTAACGCCAACCAAGGCAGAGAACCCGAGGCAGAAAATAGGAACGGAACTTTTATTAATGTCTCAAATTACGTACAATAAATGTTAGTAATTTTGTGGGTAATCAGTCAATTTCAGGCCAACAAAAGTGTATCGAAAACCAGACGGGGGTTAATTCCGTCTGACTGCCCATGGAAGGAGGGTGTCGGCTGACAAGATTCATGGGTTTGGTGTTATGCAGGAAGTTTGTTTAATGCACGGCTGCCCTTCAAAGGGTTTCGTTGCCAGTAAATAGTTTAACCCTTTTCGAACTCTCTTTCGGGTTATCATTTTTGGGGTTAGTTAAACGCTGCCTATAAATAAAGTTTATCCGCAGTATGTTCATAATGTCGTTCAGTTTCCTTAACCTCAATTCCTTTCTGGTTCCCTGACGACGTAAATAAAACGAAATGCTGTTTTTATTAAGAGCCTCTTTTGTTGCCTATAGTCAAGTGGTCTACTTAGGTCGGAAATATGTCACGCAAGAGGTTCAAATATCTAATTCATGGGATTTTTTAGGGTCAAGTGGTTAGGTTCTGCGGGCACCTGTTAGCAATATCTTAAAAATTTTAAAAATGGCATTTCCTGTCTGGCATGAAATTTGAATCTTGAAATGAGGACCATCTAATAGCTAAATAATGAAATTTGTAAGCGAGCTATAAAATAATACAAAGGACTATATGACTTTCCTTTATAATTCCCTTTATAATTTTTAATGGCAATTTTTAGTGGCAATTCACTTGAGGGAGTTCAATTAGTCTCAGTCCTATTAGCTAAAAATTTAAGTTAAGTTTCTAGCTTCCCCCTCTTAGAGCTGCAGCATTAAGCTCAGTTATGCATCTTTCATGTTGCCACTTGCCCCCGTCTGGAAGAGCGCTAAAAGGACCCCATAAATTTCGCTTTTAATAGCATCCGCCTGTCATTGCAATCTAAATAAATTGTTAAATTTATTTACGACTAAATGTCAGCACAGGGGGGCGGCAGAGGGCTGGTATGTGAGTGCGGCTAGAAAATATGAAAATTAACTGCCGACTAAAGCCAAATCCAGCAGCCACAACACTCCGGAAACACACACACACGCCGCCCTCCCGTCATCATTTTGGGGGCAAAACAATTGCGCTACATTTGCCATATGTGTGTGAGTGTGTAATTTTCACTTCATGTTTGGCCGCAAAAACGCAGGGACGGCCATAAAATGCACACACACACAAGCACATGGGACACTGGCAATATCCTGGACCCTGGTTTTTCCTAGGGGTGGGATGACCATGGCCCACGGACAATAAGGTGAAAGGGGCCACTAAATGCCACTAAATGAATTTATTTGCCAGACAGGGAGGGGGAGGGAGGGCACTGCAGTGGAAGCAGCTCGGAACGTGAACATTTTGCGAGTAAATAAAGCCCAAAATGAGATTTATGCAACATGACCGACAACAGACAAAGGCGAGCGGAGACCAAGTGCTGAAGTGCCGAACCCTCCTTCAATCCGCCCACAAGCCGCAGCCTCCACAAACGACCCCCCTTGCGTTGGCCTCGCTTTCAGTGGGTTAGTTTTTAGTGGGCACCCACTTTGTGGGCATTGTGGAATGGCAATCGCCGAAGCCAAATGCTGGACAGGACTTGCAGCGGTCCTTCTTTCTCGTTTCTCTTGTGTGTGTTGCCTGCCTTTTAGCCCAACTAATTTCTGTGAAAAAGAGACAGTAATAAAGCAAGTTAGGAGTCATCGATACCCTTAGAAGTGGAAGATAATAATTCGGACATTACTTGGATATATATTTTTAGTTGCTAGTTTTCTATTAAGAAATTGGTTTAAAACATTAAATGAGTTGTAACTACAAATTATTTAGTTTTATCTATATTTTACTTACTAAAACTAGGCTATTTAAGAAGTATGCTTTATAATAACAAAAAAAAAATGCCACTACCTAGAATTATAAACCCCCTTTTGATACCCTAACACAAACCTGAATGCGCACATACGCATATGGGGCATCCTCCTCTGGCCGGTCTGCAGTCATTTATTCTGGACAAAATTGTCACATAAATTTTACAGCGTCCGAGGCATGTCGAGCGTACTTCATTTCGAATTTTATGATATTCTCCCCCCTCTGCTAAACTGGTTAAGAGGAAATTTATGGTCGCAGCCGAAGACAACAATGCTGCGAGTTTATTCTAGGTAAGTGAGGAGTTGGACTAGATTTGCCGGGCAGTCGCACAACGTAGGTGAGCTCCGACTGATGCTGAATGTCATAACTGGAGCGGTGCACACACAATAATAATGGCTCGGCCAAATATATGGAGGGAAATAACGAAATACGAAATACGAAAATTTCAAAAAACCAGCAGAGGGGGACTCAGAGCCAAGTAAAGAAGTAACGAAAAAGGAGGCAGCCAACAGCAGTTGACAACTGTCAGGGGCAGAAAGGGTCGTCGTGGAGCAGGAGACAACTGCCAGTGCCACTGTCACTGTTGCTTATTGTTTGGCTTTTGTTTTCCCCTCCTGCGTGGCCACAATGCAGTCTTATATTTCCCAATGCCCTACAGTAGCTGGATGTAATGCAACCTGGCGGGGCTTTGGTAAAGGAAAAAGTATTATCTCGCAGGATTTCAAGGTTCCAAAGACGATGATGCTAATCCGTAAGCAGAACTGCTATGAAAAACAATTTGTCCGGGGAATAGTTGCTCCCTCAGAAATTATAATTCATACACTCTCCATCTTTAATAATAAATATTATTTAAAAGGGTATTTTTAAGTTGCTTTTGTGTTTCGGCTTGCACATTTTGAACTGTTTGCTGTTGACATTAGCAGAAGCTTAGTCCTTGCTGTCTCTGGCCTGTCAAAAGTGTCCTGTCAGTGTTGCCATGCCACATGCAGAGACAAAAGGAATGACTGCTGAGGGGCGAAGAAAAGAAGGAGCTCAGAGAAAAATGGGAATGAATCTGAAATACATTTTCTTTTCCCATCTTCTATTTTTGTGTTGTAATTGTTCGGCGTGTGAAGATTTGTGCTTCTTACGTTCCGTAAATGTAAATAACGAGCTGGCCATAAATAAAATTAACCCACATTAAACACAGACAATTAATTACGGGCAAATGGCATCAACTGGTGAGTTGGTAAGTTGGTAAGTTGGTAAACTGGTAAACTGGTCCACCGGCCACTGGTCAGTCAACATTTCACAGCAAATTAACACCACAAATCTGTGATGTGCTGCGATGGCAATTCCCATCATCCACCCGAATCGTTAGAGCCGCAGGACGGACTGAATGAGACCCAAACTCCGGCCGTGGCTGACAGCTTAACTGACCATTAATTTACATTTAAATGGAAAATGGCCGAGGTGAGGAAGCCGAGCGAGCGACCGACCGAGTGGCAGCGACAAATTTACCTCCTACCTACACACATATTTTTCATCTCGAAACTTTTCTCACACTCACACACACACACCGTAGCCATAGCCATAGAATTTTCCGGATGAAAATTATGGAAGGTTGTTTGGGTAAGAGAAAACTGAGCTAGATTTGCATATTTCCGACATATTTTTACTTAGATTGCGTTACAAATGTATACTTTATGGCCAAGGACTGCTCAATTTTCACAGCTGATTTATTTTTACGCTTCAATATGCCCGGATCGAATGGAACATACTGGAAACCCCAAGTCAAATATTTAAATTGTAATATTTTAGTCCGAGTTCAGGTTAGTTTTACATTCTAATAACTAATTTAATTAAAAATATAATATTATGCATTTAGTACACTATTAGGAAAGTATCTAGAAAGTAAATTTATCTTTTAGGTAAATAGCATCTCTCAGTATTTCCATATTTCCATTATTTATATTTGCTCAGTCTCCTCGACATCAACCCCCTCGAGCATCGTGGCCTTTCATGGAAATTGTGACAATGCGACAGAGGAAATACGTCTTCCTCTGGGACGACCATTTATTATGCAAATCCTTCCCAAGGATTCCCTCTGCCAGCTATAAATAGCAATAATTGTTATTTCAAAATTTATGACAGCAAAATAAATTCCGACTGTGACATGTGGGGCAGGGCAGGGACTTCCGACAAAAGGCGCAAAAGGGTTACAATCTGGCGAAAATTTCATAGTTCATTATCGAATTTGTTATGCATACTTTTTCAAGTGCCAGCAGTCGAAGTGGAAGATTTCCACCCCTCGCAGGGCTGGGATCTCGATCTTGAGTGCTGTTTGGTTCCGTTGGGTGCGGTTCCCAGGCCTCTGATAAGTAGGTTTTCGTCATTTCTGGCCCTTTGCTAGCTTTTCTTGGGCTGCTTGTCACTGTCTCTCCGCGCCGGCCCTTTGTTTGCCACAAGACCACATTTAACTCTTTTTTTTTTTTTGTGAGGCGCATAATTTATGCTGTCATCTTGTGCATATTTAACTCAATTACTTCCGCGCATCGAGACTACCGAGTTGATAGGGGCTGTGGGCTTGGGTCCATGCACCGTGGCCCCGCCACCATGCCATCATCATCATCATCTTGTCGGGGCCTAATTCATTTTGTTACTTTATGCGATACTTAATGGCCCTCCCATTCTCAATTCTTCTGCGGCTCTCTGGCTCTGGCCCGCGGCTCATTAAAAGAAATTACTTTATTGGCGAAATTTACATACAAAGTATTATGGTGGCCATGTCTGCAGATGTCAAGTCATTAAGTTTCTTCTTGTTCTCTACGCCCGGCTTCTTCATTCACTCTCACACTCGCGTTCACGTTCACATTCACCCGTCCGTCCATTCATTCATTATGCAAAAGAGTCACTTAGGTGAACAGCGTTATATATACACGCCAGATACTTATCGTTATCGTTATCGGAAGCGGACTTAAGTGAAGATGGAAACACTATAATAGTTCTGCTGGCGTTGAAAATAAATTGGAGGCAGCCATAAATTATATTTAATACGAGTGTGTCTGGGCGCAGGCCGCAGACAGGGTTCCTCCCGAAGCGAACTAATTATGTCGGCTTCGAAATAGGTAATTCCCCGAGAAAAGGGAAGGTCTACTTAATTTAATTTGTATTTTAAGTCTTAAATTATTAAACTGAATGAGTAAAAGTTCTTTAAGGGTAATATTGTTTTAGATCAACCTCCAATTTTTAACGTTATTCTGCCTTATCGAACACAGAAAAAAACCCGTTTAAAAGACAGTTTCCATTAATCTGCTCACACTGCATCTAACTCACTCGAGCTCTCCCTTCCTCCAATTGCCTAGTTGTGTTCACGCATCTTGAATCAAAAACTTGCTGGCCCCAAACACAATTTATCACCATAAACGCGGCAATTTATTTGATTAAAGCAATTTGTAAAATTTTAATGTTCTTCAGAATGAAATAAATCTTCAAACTGTGGGATTCGTTCTGGGTTTCGGTTTGATTCGAGCGGGCGAAACGGGGCCACGTCCACCGAAATAAATTAGGCACAGCTGCTGCCCCGGGAGAGGTTGTGTGGGGTGTGGGCAGATCGGAGGTCCCATATCCCTGCGCCACATCCCATATATCCCACACCCTATGCACTCCACATCCCGCCCCAATCCCGGAACGGACGTGCGCCTAATTTAGCAGCGTTTAAGGAGGGCGGCACAGAGGGGCACCCAGAAGAGCACATAAACATAAATAAGTAAGACAAATAAACTCTCCTGACACGAGCATTTAGCAGTCCGCTGGAGGAACGCGCCTCCAATGACAAAGTTCAATTGCTGAGTGTGACCTCAGAGGTTGACTTGGATCCGAGAGGGGAGTCTACAGAGGACCTCAGGTTTGGTTGTACATCAGAACGCATATATCTGGTATTGATTTTCAGTGAAATTACGGAATTTTTATGGTTCACTTAGCAGGTGTTTTGTATACTATACATACTATAATATACTGTATTATATATCACATTAATTTTAGTACTATATTTACTCCACTATAGTTAAGGAATGTTCTTTTTAATACTTTTATTATGTTATACAATTTTACTTAGCTTAAAAAAATTTTATATATTAGAAATGGATTTTTTTACATAAATAATTTTATGTGCCAATAAGTCAGTAACATTTAAATCTTTGAGTTTAAAAATAACTCGAAAAATTCATATACTGGAATAATAAACAATGGCATCAATGAAAAATAATATAAAAACGATTTTCTGGTAATTAATCGAAATTATCGATACAATGTATATTTAAATATTGAGAACGATTTATTTTTTGTTTCCGATTTCAATAAATTTACTGTGGTTTAAGCGCTATAATTTTTTAGATTTCTTATATATGATTTCGATGCATAATAGATGGCCTATCCTTTATAACTCTTTTCAAAGTCAGGTCTTTCTCATATCAATTTAACTATTAAGTATTTTTAATAAGGATATTTTTTCCAGATTTTATTAAATTTACAAATTTTCCCTTCACACTTACCTTATCGCGCAATGCCAGTTTTCACTGTAACCCAACAGGCGCTTCTTCCTTCGGTTGTCGCTGTCAATTGCCGTTTATTTGTTGTGATTTGTGTGTGTGGCAATACGAATCCTTGGGGGAGGCCAAGTGACAGCTTATCAAATACAAATTGACAGTTGACACGTCATCCCCTCCCCAAAGCCCAGCCCAGCCACCACCATTACAAGGCAATGACAGTTGCTGTGCCGTGGGGGAGTCCTCGCAGTCTTCGCAGTCCTCGGGCGCATAGTACTTACCTGAGTTCCTTCGACTGGCCTCAGTTTTTCCAGCAGGTGCTCAACTCGCTTCCTGATTTGCATTGTGCCGCCTAGTCATGATTCCACCTTTCAGAAACATTTATGCAGTTGTCGCTGTCGTCATCGCCATCAACATTCGCTGTCCGCAAGTAGTTCCTTCCGCAACACGGACACCGCCACCTCCATGAAAACCAATTAATTTCTATGAATTGTGGGAGTTGAAACTTTGGACAGCCGACTTTGATATGGCCCAGGGCCTGGGTCCTAGATCTGTGCGTGTTGTTTGAGGTTGAAGCAGTAAAAATGTTGAAGTAATGGAGCTTAAGGGTCTTGAGTTAAATGTTCGAGGCACGGATGCGGATGTGGGAATTGCATTAAAAATACTTCATACTTGTTGATAGAAACAAAGTAAACCCAATTAGTATTTATCAGTTTAAAATCAGGAATACTTCTTTAATGGAAAACATTTTTATTATTTAACCAACAAACCAGTTATTCTTCTAAAATAAAATATAAAAAATATGTATAAAAAAAAAAAACTGACAACCGCATAAAAATTCTGACTGTCCAACAATTTTTGCATACATATGTCTGTGTATAATTTCGCAATTAATTATGAAATATGCCGTATAGAAAAATAAAGAAAACAACAGAAGAAAAGGCCCAAGCGAACCAGTTAACCGAGGCGAAGGAACAAAGTACAGGGCCGCCGCCAGGAAGGGGACCCACTGTGACTATGACTAAACAAAACGATACGAAATGACACGCTGTCAACGTGGGGTCGGAGCTAGCAAATTACAATAATAATACTCATAACAGTAGGACAGTAGCCGCCGACTTTGGCAGCCAGGCGGGCAGTCAAGTAGACGACAATGCGACAAAGTGCCGGACCCCTTGCCCCGTTCCGTGGCGATCTGGACTGGTTTCACTTTGCAACAAGAAACGTATATTTGTGTATGTATATTTTTTATTATTATGCTAAAATTTAGTTTATTACAATAAATACAAAGATAAGTTTTGTATTCCTTAAGGGCCAATATTATAACTTAATTTTTTTCTAGTAGATGGAAAATGGGAAACAAAAAATTAAGTGTTACTAACTGTGTCATAACCAGTACCCAAAGTAATTTATTTTGCCTAATAAGGCTCAAATGTATAAAAAACTTTAATTAAATAGTGCTAAAGAGAGACATATGTAGACCCATATGCAAATAGAGACACATTTGCTATAAACTTGTTGAGAAACACTAATAGGCTTAGAAAAGTAGTTTTCTTCTTTGGAACAAATAACAATAATAATACAATTGTGTCAAAAATATTATTTCTAAAGGACAAGCTATGTTGCCTAGTGTTCCCTGAGCTATGCGCATTGTTGGGCCCACGGGCAAAACGAGTCAAACGACGCACAATGGCCGGAAAGATAGAGATACTATACTAAAATCCAATTTTTGATGACAAC
>JAEIHY010008819.1:0-14826 GCA_018904565.1 Drosophila tsacasi | reverse complement strand
TGTCCTTTGTTTCTATTCATTCTGCCCTTTTGGGCGCGCCGGCTAACTATGGTTAGCTGTAATTAAATAATATTTATTTGAAAAAACAATAATATTAATATTATTAAAAAAGAACCTGCTTAATATTGCATGTAAAATATTTAAATTAATTTTGTTGTGTTTTATTTGATTCCACTGCAATGGAAGCGTTAAAATTACAAATAACGCAGGATCGAAAATAAAGAAACAAAATTCCGATATTTTCATACCGTGAAACATTGTTTTTATCAAATAAATTAACATTAAGCATAACAGCATATAGCTAGCTGGTTGCTAGTTTTATAAGATTCTCTATATTCAAATATGATAGATTTTGCTTGAAACAAGCTAGACAGGCAACAATGTCTGTGGAATCCAAAAATGTCCCACAAACTAAAATACCAGATTAGTGTTGATGTCGATGTCGATCAAGTATTTTCGCAATACTGCTACCTGGTGACACTGGTACCAAACGCAAGGAGGAAATCGTGCAAAATGTTCAAAAAGTATGTATAGAATAGGGCCCCGTTGTCCAGGCACAGCCTAATGAGGACACCGCTTCAAAACCCACAGATTCGAGGAGAAAGACAGCATTTCCAGCATCCAGCAGCTGAAGTCGTCGGTTCAGAAGGGCATCCGGGCCAAGTTGCTGGAAGCGTACCCGAAGCTGGAAACACACATCGACCTCATCTTGCCCAAGAAGGACTCGTACCGCATCGCCAAGTGGTAGGAGGGGTCATCCCTGCACAGTCCCCCCATTCCAATGTCCATGCCTTACTATATATCCCGACCCCAATCCCCGCAGCCATGACCACATCGAACTGCTGCTGAACGGAGCCGGCGAACAAGTGTTCTTCCGCCACCGCGATGGCCCGTGGATGCCTACGCTGCGGCTGCTGCACAAGTTCCCCTACTTCGTCACCATGCAGCAGGTGGACAAGGGTGCCATCCGTTTCGTCCTGAGCGGGGCCAACGTCATGTGTCCGGGCCTGACATCGCCGGGTGCCTGCATGACACAGGCGGACAAGAACACCGTAGTGGCCATCATGGCCGAGGGCAAGGAGCATGCGCTGGCCATCGGACTGCTGACACTCTCCACCGAAGAAATGTGAGTGCATATAACTAACCATTACTTAAGCATTATTTTCAATTCTAATTAATTTGTTTTCTTGTCCCACAGTCTGGCGAAGAACAAGGGCATCGGCATCGAGACGTACCATTTCCTGAACGACGGCCTGTGGAAGTCGAAGCCCGTGAAGTAGGCGAAATGAGGAATCTGCACTTGCACTTTTTAGTCTTCTATGTCATGAGAGCAAAGAATGGTTTTTGATATGCAACTGAGTCCCCTTTATTTTTTCTCCTAATTTTAATATGTCAGTTAAGCTATTTAAATCAATGCGAAATATAATTAATGGCATTTAAATATCGGACATAAATACAGAGCGTGAGAGAGTGAAAAAGAGAGGGAGAGCTAGAGAGCTGCCAAACAAACCACCTGTGGAAATGGGGAAGGTGAACTCTTGTTTTAGAGGAGAATGTTTGGGTAAGATTTAAACTGTAATTACTGAAGAAAAGTTTGGTTCCTGCAAACTCCAGTCATATTTTTATTTGTCAAACTCTTTTTGCTCATTGATTTGTCGAGCTATCAGCAAACTTCAAAAGTTGTACAGGGCTGCAAAAGATTATTAGATGCCTCTCAAGGCACCTGTAAGCTGAATATAAATAATTATTTAAGGAAGACATTTTTTAAAATTGTTTTATATTTATATACATATGTATATTTAAGGATAAAAATCCCACAATAAGCTCAAACAAAGTGAAATAAGCCCTGGATTTTCCTAAAATTTGATAGACGATAGGCAATCGAACAGCTGGCTCGGGCGACATGCGCATTCGTGCACGAGAGCCGTGCGCACTCCGCCGTAAATGGAGAAAGTGGTTTCGTTTCGCGTCACAGCATTTGTCGCATCCAACGACAAGTGCAACACATTTACCACTCAGCGGATAGAGGAAAAGTGAAAAACAGCAGGACAGAAGCAATAGCAGCAAACAAAAACCACAAGTGGTGGTCTGCGTCGCTCAAAAGTTCCGCCAGCACGCCTTATGGCCATATTGGACAATGGAAATGGTAAATCCTACATGTTATAACGGTACAAACTCATGAGGAGCCTTAAAAACAAGTTGACATATGGAGTGGAATCGAAAATTTACCGTTGCACTGCCTGGCTGCATTGTGTGTCCGCGTTTGTCGTGCCGTGTGCTTGAGTGTGCGTGTATGAATGTGAGAAAAAGTTTTTCAAGGAAAACGGATACACACTGTTTGAACTTTTCGAAGGTGCAGAATTGCAATCGCAAAAGTTTTGAAAAGTGCAAAAGTGACATGACGCGAAAACAGCACACAAATACACTCGCCCGCCCCCACAACTGTAACTTTCCCCCATGTGTGTGTGAGAGAGTGAGTGCGTGAGTACGCGTGTGTGTGTGTGCTCGCGTCAGTGTTTGTGTGAGTACTCTTCAGTTCTGATCCCCTTGGAATCTCCGGATGTGGAATACATTTATGAAAATATCCAGGAACTTTTGCATTAGTTGCCTGTCGGCCATGAATATGAATTTCCAGAAGTAAACGTACAAGATCCTTGGAATATTGTGGATAAATTGGTTTTGGGATCGAGGCTAAATCTTCCTAGAAAGTCTACCGAATTCCCCAGGATGTTTGGGTTTTAATCCCGTTGGAAGTTCAAGTTCCCCACGGAAATTGCCTTTTTAAAGCGGATATTGCTTATCCTTTTTTTTAGGTTACATATGGCGGCAACACATGTACATATATACATATGTATGTGTGTATGTACATATGTCCATGTGCATGTTAACACATTTGCCAAACGCATATTTTTACCGTTACTGTTTCGCCTTTTGTATTGATTTTACTCCCATTTTTTAGGCGGCGCTAATTGAGTTGTTGTTATTACCATTGATGTCGTGCAAGGGCGAAACAACAACAATAACACCACCAACAGCAGCAACGAGAGCGACAGCAACTGCCTGAAGGAGCAACAAAAACACCCACACCAACACAAGCAAGGCATTTTTTGGCGAGCACCAACACTCGAACACGCACGCAGAGCAATCAAGGAGGAGAGAAGGAGTGTGGAGAGAGAGAGAGCGATAGCAAGAGAACGGCAATATGGAAGACCTCTTTTTACTGGTTATTAAGGAATCAACGGGCACCAAGCACAATGCGCTGCGGCAAACGGCGCAAATCGCTTACGGTAAGTTTCCCATATGTCTCAAGTAAACGGCATTCTTTTCACTCAAGTGCAGGAGACAGGGAGAAAGATAGAGAGGGAGCGAGGGGAGTGCAAAAAAGAGAGGAGGAGGAGCATGCAATAACGCCATTTCCTTTCTTCCTTGGCCTCGGCGAATGTCGTAGTTCTTGTTGGCGCGGCCCGTGTTTGTTGTTTACCGTTAGTTGCCACTTCCTTTGTGACGCTGCCCTGCCAATCGGCGATGCGGCATTTGGAGAAGAAATTACAAACATGAAAATTTAAATTAAAGAAAATTAACTTCGTGTATAAGGATGTAAAGCAAAATATTTTAATGTTACTTTCATCACAACATTTTTCCATATTTGTATATTTTGCATATTTGAGGAAAACAAAGTTCAAGATACCCTTGTTTTATGCTGCAGGGCATTTCAACTCCCACACAACTCAATCTTTTCTTTGTTTTCTTTTGATTTTCTGACTTTGTTCCGGGGCTTTTGTGCCTTTTCTGCGTTGGCGTTGCAGAAGAGTAGGCAACGATTTGTGGGAGTTTTCCCAACACACTTTACCCCCGCCCCCCACACACACACTCAAACACATCCGTTTCCTTATCGCGGCAGATTTTACTGCCTACATTAGTTACATACTTGCGTTCTCAGGCGATAACCGTTAATCGTGGCGACTTAGCGCTAATTCTGCCCGTGGATTTACACCTGGCGAAAAAACAGTTGGTAGAGTTGGAACGTAATGAAATCTTAATATTATAGAAATTAGCAACAACTTGTATTAGACAATTCATATTAAATAAGGCTTTCATGTTTTAAATTTATTTATTCAATTAATCAATTTTATTAACTCTATTTTTCTCCCTCTGCAGATAAGCTTTACCGGCAGCATGGCATCCACCGGGATCCTTCCCACGAGCTGCGCTCCGTTTGCTTTACCGCTCTGCAGATGGCGCTGGACACCAAGCGGCCCAAGTTCATCACGATGGGACTCAATGGCCTCCATGTAAGTGCACTGCCGGATATGGCGATTATGGGCCACGGGGCGGGGCAGGAAGAATAACGATGAGCCAGGAGCCACGAGCCACAACAATGGCCACAACAACCACTGACATACATTTTCCGGCCGGAAGTTCCGGGCACACAAAGCGGATTTATCATTCCCTGTGCACACACAGACACAAACTGGTCAATGGACAATGGACACGGGAAATGGACATGGGAAACGTGGGCTACGTGGGCTGTGGGATATGGAGCCTAAAAGACGTGGCATATGGGAAATGTGGGCCATGGGGACAGGGCTAATTGCTGGGAATTCCCTGGGGTCGGCGGAAGTGACGTTTGTTTATGAGTGGTTAACCATATGGTAATCAATAATTCCTGACCGGTTCGTGCTCTTTGTGTCCTTTCTTTCCCTTCTCTTTGAAGCCATATCCTTGATTTCCCTCCCTTCCTTGCTTATTTCTTCTTAATCCCTTTCCCATTTTTCTTTTGTGCAACTTTTATACTGATCAAGTTTCTCCTCTTTTCCAGCGCGTCATCAAGGACGAACGCTTCTACATCGGTCTGGAGCCGGAGGACGACTCAGTTTGGCTGCCCTCCCAGCTGCTGCGGGCCACAAACGGCATCCTGCCATCGACAAGCAGCGAGGACACAGTGGTGAATGTCCTACGCCTGTTCCTGGCCATGGCCTGCTCACCGGCTTGCACCCTGAACGGCCGGCTGCTCATCGAAATCCTCTCCCGTTGCGGTGAATGCTGGGAGATGGGTTCGCGGGCCACCAAGGCTGCCTCCCTGGCCGCCGCCTCGCAGTGCCTGCGCACCTTTTGCGCCTTCCTCATCGAGGAGGCCGAGGAGGTAAAGAAGACGGCGCCCGCCGGCCTGATGACCCAAACGCAGGCCTCCGCCGTCTACAACGAGGTGATCCCCGTGATGCAGTGGCTCTGCAGCCGCCTGGTGGAGCCCAATGTGAATGCCTCGCCGAACAAGAAGTGCGAGAATCACAGCTCTCTGTACCTCACCGAGTGCATCCTCACCCTGAGCTCGGCCCTGCCGCGCAACGTGCACGCGAATCCGCACTTCACCTCCTTTCTGTGGCAGAAGTTCTGCCCCACGCTGGCGGCGGCACTGGGATCACCCGGCAGGATTAACCTGGACAAGAAGTTCACCTACAAGTGAGTGGTGGTGCTGAATCCTCGAAGGCGTAGTTCACTTACATTCTGAATTTGTACCCAGGGACGCCCTGCACATGATCGAGAACGAGGCACGTGGATTCTTCACGGGCCCCGGATTGGATGGACCTCAGGCCCGTTGCGTTTACTTGACCGCCATCCAGTTGCTGCGGATTGCCGGCGCCCATGGATCCCTGCGTCCCATGCTGGAGGCCCTGTTCCATCGGATGCTCCTGCTGCCGGCACCGCAGAATCGCACGGAACCACTGCGCTGCGTGCGGGAGATCTTCAAGAGTCCCGAGCGCCTCATCGACCTGGCGGTCATCCTCTATGTGGACAAGAACACGGCCCAAGGCTGCAGCGATGAGATGGCGCTGTTCCGGCTGTAAGTGTTTGGTTTTTGGAGGAAAATGCACAGTAATTCCCTTAAATTTTATTAAATTTAATTTAATGTAATTTAATTCCCTTGCAGTTTGGTGGACGCCATGGAGGAGTGCGCCTACGGGGCCAGTGGCGTGGGCACCGCCACAGAGGCCAGCCTGCAGGCCAGTGTGGAGTGCATGGTGGCCCTGCTGGACAGCCTGCAGGTGCTCTGCAGCGGCGAACTGACCGAGTCGATGATCAGCGACCAGATCGTCCAGGTGGTCAATGGACGGCACGAGCTGCTCAAGGATGCGGACTACTCGGGCCCGCTGACCTACCAGAGCATGGCCCGGCTGCCGGCGCCGTATCGCGACGCCATCGTGGAGTTCCGGCAGAATGTGTTCGAGACGTCGTCGGGGTCGGAGAGCGAGGGCGAGCCGCCCCACGAGCAGGATGCGGCCTCGAATGGCTCCGGCGACACCGAGGGGCCCGAGGACGACGATCCGAGCAGCTCCAGCGATGAGACGTCGCGCGTGGAGAACCGCTGGCCGTACTCGCACCTGGAGGCGCCGGTGATGCCCATTCGGACGGACAGCGACAATGACCGCCAGCACGCGAGGGACTTTGCCAGGGCGCTGCGGCAGGATCTGGTGCCGAAGCTGCTGCGGCTGCGCAGCTGCGTGGAGCTGGACGAGGCGATGCAGGAGTTCGCGTCGGCCGTGTGCCAGGAGAACAGCATGAACTTCTCGGACTTCGACTACAACCTGACCGCCATCAATGCGGACGGCATCTACCTGGCCATTTACTCGTCGCTGCTGCTGAGCCTGCAGCTGATGCGGACGGGATACTACGAGCAGGTTGCCCAGGGGGCCGCGCACAAGGACATCCTGGTGCCGATGTCGGAGCAGCAGTTCGTGACCTCGGTGCAGAACACTGGCGTGCTTGTCTACCTCTCCTCGCCGTGGCTGTGCGAGCTTTACCAGTCGGTGACGGTGTGCAATGTCCTGGAGGCCATGCCGCGCCAGCAGCTCGAGGGCCTGGGTCCACGCTGCGCCCTCGTCGACATGCTGTGCGATGCCGGCGGACTGGGCGCCACCCAGATGCTCTCCGAGTGGCAGCGCTTGCAAACGGCCAATGTGAAGCACAAGGAGGAGGAGCAGCTGCACGACAAGCGGCGCGAGGCGGCCAAGAAGCTGTGCCGCCGCCTGCTCACCTGCTGCTGGGACTCGATGGTCATTGTGCTCAGCTCGGGACTGGGCGACCTGCAGACTAGCTCCGCCTCCAACAAGCTGGTGGCCCTGTCCAAGCGCACGCTGCGGGTGAAGGCCAAGGCCAACAAGTCGAATGGCGAGGCGCTGTACGCCATGTGCCTGGACGGACTGCATTCGGTGAGGATTGGGGATTATCTCAGGATAATTAATTGATTAATTAACAATTTCCTTATTTGCCAGGCTGCCACGCTCAGCAACAGCTTGAATCTGCAGCATCTGGCCGGGAAGATACTCAATCTGTTGGCCTCGAATGTCTGCCAGACCTCGGGACCCCGCATCTCCGCCAGCCAGGCCATGTCCATGGATGTGGTGCTCACCGGCGGCCTCAATCTGGGCAGCTACAGCGCCGACTGCTGGCCCAGCATCTTCGCCGTCTGCCGCCACGTCAGCCAGCTGGAGCACGAGATCTTTAGCATGCAGAATCCGGCCATATCGGCCTCGCCGGGCAGCAGTCGGCGGGACTTGGAGACGGGCGAGAAGCTGAGCAACGGCAGTGCCCAGGACAAGCTCAATCTCTCGTCCATACCCATCGACGACGATGAAACGTGGTAAGTTGTGGAAATGATGCATATTTTGGGGTCATTCTAAGCGCCTTCTTCTTCTCCTGGCAGCGTGGACGTCTATAGCTTCCTACAGGCGCCCATGCAGAGCCCCAACACGAACATTACCTCCATCCTGAAGGTCTATTCCGGCACCAATGAGACCGTCCTGCTCAGCCAGAGCGACACCTCGAAGGTGCTCTGCGCCCTGTCCCACCAGGCGGAGAATCTGTTTGGCGATGCCGCCGAGCGTCTCAGCCTGCCGTCGTTGTGCCAGTTCCTCAAGCACCTGTGCCGTGCCTCCCGCGAGCAGCTGTACAAGAGCCAGGTGGCACGCAAGGGCAGCCGCATCTGGTGGCCCAGCAAGGGCTGGAAGAAGCTCGACTCCCTGCCCATGTCGCTGCTCCTGCATCGCATTGGCGATGTCACGCTCAAGGTGTTCCGCAGCTCGCGCCCGCTGCTGCATGTGCTCAAGGTGTGGGCCATTACGGGGCCGCATCTGATGGATGTAAGTGGTGGATATGCGAGGGGATTTCATTGATTATTCATTAACTATCATCTCCCTTTCCCTCTCCTTGCAGGCCGCCTGCCATCGGGATCGCATGATCTCGAAGCGGGCCATCGAGTACATCCACGACATCATCACAGCCCTGCTGGTGGAGCAGTCGGAGCTGCCCTACTTTCATTTCAACGAAGCGCTGCTCAAGCCCTTTGAGAATCTGCTGAGCATGGACACGGATGTGGATGTGCAGGACCAGATTGTGGCCTGTCTGTACGAGGTGGTGGAGGCTCACCGCACAGAGATTAGGTCGGGATGGCGGCCACTCTTTGGGACACTGCGCAACGCACGCAGCCGGATGCTGAACATGAGCAACATCATTGACATTTTTCGGGTGTTCCTCGACTCGGACAATACGCTGGTCTTCGCCAATGCCGGCCTCGACTGCATCCTCTGCCTGCTCTCTTACCTGGAGATCTCTGGAGGCGGTGGCAACAATAATAATGCCTGCTCCGGGGGAAGTGGAACTGGAACGGGAAGTGGCTCCAACCAGCAGCAGCAACAGCAGCAGCAGCAAGAGGAGGACAACACATTCCGGCCAACGGACTTCCTCCACGAGACGCTGCGCTTCCTCGAGCGCTGCTCCAGCATTCTGGGCTTCATGCACAGCATGCCCAAGTGCCCCAACTTCCACTCGACGTACAAGATCAAGGGCATCTCGTACACGCACATCATCGACGCCAACATACCCAGTTCGATGGAGAACTTTACGTACTTCGGCAACGATTACCTGCAGACGCGCAACGAGCAGTACATGATCTCCTATCGGTCGCTGCACATCGACAAGGACACCATCGTCAAGATAGACGAGATGGACAAGCCGTCGGGAGTGCTCAAGGTGTGGTTCCTGCTGCTCGACGGGCTGACGAACTCGCTGATCGTCTGCCCCTACTCCCACCAGGCGCCCATCCTGCAGACGATCTTCAAGCTGTTCAAGAACCTGCTGGCCAGCCCCGGCATTGACTTCGGCTTCTACTGCATCAACCATCTGCTGGTGCCGATGATCCAGGACTGGCTGCGGTACATCAATAAGACGGGCGCCTCCTGGCAGTTGGTGGAGAAGAACTTCAAGCACTGCTGCTGCATGACCACTGACCTGGTGGTGGAGTTTATCGAGAAGTCGGTGCCGGAGCAGCGGCGTCTGGGGGCGGGCACCAAGACGCGACTGGCGCAGATTGTCCATCCGGCGGATAATCTGCTCTACTCGAAGCTAAAGTTCGTTACGGAGCGCATCGAGCGGGAGCAGCAGCAGCAGCAGCAACAGCTGCAGGATCATCATCAGCAGGGCTTTGGCCAGCAGTATGACAGCAGCTCCAGTTCTGCCAGCAGCGAGGAGCAGCAGAAGAGTGGAGGAGCGGCAGGAGGCGTTAACGGCGCCGGCGGCGCAAGTAATCTCATCGAGTCGCCCACAAAGATCTCGGGCTCAGCGACGCTGGCCCTGAAGCAGCTGCTCCTGGTGCTGATCGAGTGTGCGGCACAGTCGCAGGAGGCCATTGCCAGGATCTCGGTGTCCTGCCTCAAGCACGTGATCCTCTCCACGGGCATGCTCTTCAACGAGTCGCAGTGGATGATCGCCTGCTCGGCCATCCATCGGGCCTGCACGGTGACGATTGCCCCCCTGCGGCAGCTCTCGTTCGCCTTCCACGAGAAGTCAAACAGCTTCTACGGCGACTGTGCCAACGTGAAGGTGGCCGCCCGGCGGGACAGCAGCCTGGAGGAGCTGGCCCGCATCTATGCGCTGGCTCAGCAGGTGTTCCTATCGGACAATCAGCGGGAGCCGGGCCAGGGCCAGGCGCCCCTGCCCAGTGCCTCGTCGCAGTGCAAGCTGGCCGACGACAGGAGCTACTCCTTCCTGCTCTACCCGCTGAACAATGGCTTCAACTCCAACCTGGACAACTTCGTCATTCGGATTCCGTTCAAGAATCTGGTGGTGGGCCTGCTGGCCAACCAAATGCTGCTCCAGCTGGTGGCCAAGCTGCTGCTGTCGCGGCTCAAGTGCGTGCCGCAGGCGGTGTCCACCTGCATTTTCGATAATTACGCGGCCTCCGCTGCCACGCCCAGCCACGACTACGACCTGGACTTCCGCTCCAAGGAGATCCTGCTGCGCTGCGTCAAGCAGTACCTGATGTCCGCCCTGGAGTTCGACTCGCGTCCCGGCCTCAAGTTCCTCATGCAGAAGGTGTCGAACATCGAGTACGCCGCCAATCTCTACAAGCAGATGACCTCCTCGTGGATGATCTACTACATAGCGCTGGTGGACTCGCATCTCAACGACATTGTGGTGTACAATCTGGGCCCGGAGGACCTCAACTTTATCCTGGAGTCCTGCTCGCGGCTGAACACCACCACGGTGAAGAAGAAGGAGAACTTTGTGAGGTATTTATTTTGCCTGCAGGACGCCTGGAATCTGGTCTGTGAGCTCTACCTGAGCAACTCGGCCCTGCATGACATCGAGACGGGTTCGGGCAAGCTGCGCCACAAGCCGCCGCCGCCGCACCATCATCCACAGAGCAAGCCCATGTGCATCTCGCTGAATGGCAATGGCGATGCCGAAATGACCGATACGGGGTCCGGTTCGGGTTCGGGTTCCGGCAGCAATCCCTCTCCCAGCAAGTGCGTCCAGCTGCAGGAGGAGGAGAACGTGACGATGACGACGCTCATCAGTGAATTCCAGCCCAAGTGCCGTAGCAATCCGTTCGACACGAACCGGCAGGCCAAGTCCTCGGAGGCGGAGTCCATATCGCCGGAAATTGAACAGCAGCGGGCGAGCAGCATCCTGAAGGACTCGAACTACAAGAGGGCCGCCCTCGCCCAGTTGGTGGTGGCGTCCATGGAGCTGCTGCGATCGCTGCCCGGCGAGGCCGAGGAGAATCTCAAGCTCCTGATGACGCCCACCATCCGGGAGGCCTTCCGCCTCGTCCAGCTGCAGGGTAACGAGCTGAAGGTCAATCAGTTTTAGGCCATGCTTGTTGAGTTTTATTTTGATCTGTAGGCGCAGCCCCTGCCCCTACCAAAGGATCCCCTCCTCCCTCCAGAAGTACCCGAACTTCCAGTAATTGAACCTGAGAAACCCCGGAATCCTAGAAATCCTTAAACCGTACCTTGTCCTCCTCCTCCTCCTCCCGTCCACCAATGGCTAATTTACAGCTACGTCTGCATCTCATGCTCTCTCTCTTTCACTCTCCGTCTGTCTGTCTGTCTCTCTCTCTCTCTCTCTCTCTCTGTCTGCCCTAGCAAAAGTGTGACTAACTTCATATTAAACTAAGATTGAACAAGGTTAATTTATGATAATTAGTTTGATTTGGCCGAATCTTTTTTAACTTCTCGAATACAATTTGCCAACTAAGAACTTAAAAATGTAATCAGTATTAATCTTCATAAATATTTGCTTTTACTAAATCGATTTAAGGTTAGGATTTAAGATATTATATTGACTAAAACAATTGATTTGTCAGGAACTGCAAAAAACGGCCCACAAACTGATCTTCAATCAACGAGATCTCTTTATTTCTAATATTACGAACTAAATATCCATTAGTTGTTTCCTTTCCCACTTAAAGTCCACTCAGCTTCTGCTTTATAAGAACATATCAAGTTAGATGAGCTTTGTTATTACGACATTTATCTATCATTTATATAAAATTGGATACAATTTTTAAAAATCATTAATCCAGAAACACTCACATACAATGTTGGTCACACTGGCAGTGCTGCAGACCCTCCATCTGTCTCTCTCTCTATCTCTCGCCCGCAGTCCCCAGCACAGCAGGCAACCATTTCAAAGTAAAAGCTCAACATGCCAGCACAAAAAAGCAAAAAACTATCGAAAGTACAACAAGAAGACCAGGCGTTGCAAGAATATCGCAAATAGGATATTTTTGTTCGCTCTCTTAGAGAATGTGGAGAATGATGATCATGATGATGATGATGATGATATAGAAGAAGCGTAGACAACGTAGTCCTGTACATTAAATTTAGTCAAGACTTTCTCACACTTACCCCGCGCACCGTCTCCCTCCTCCGCATCCCTATGCTCCCCCCTCCCTCTTTTCTCTCTGACTCCCAGACCCAGCACTTTTCGACCTTCGAATATTGTAAAGATGTATCAGCGAGCACCTGCCCCGCCCTAAAACGAGAAAAGATATAGATAAAGATCGGTAAATAAAATATATACCTATATAAATATATATATAAATAATTAAGAATGTAAACTTATGTAAACTTATAGCGAATGTTAACTAACACAAAATCAGTGCCGCCCATTAATCCACGATTACCACCATTAACGATTAGTCAACTCACACACATACACACAACATACACATAGAAGCCTATACTAAAACATATGTGTGTCCAAGTAGTCCCGCGCTGCCTTTAAAACGAATACTTGCATACTTTTGTACCAGTGTGCGTACCTAAGAGAAATATCGAAAAAATATCGAAATTATCGAAATGAGAGCAACACATAACCTAACAAATTCTAGCCACCTTGCTGCACTATCGAAGCTTATTAGCCTACATACATACATACAAACTCACACAGGACCCACGCCTCATAATATCAGGGATTAGCAAGTGGGAATATATATATACATATATTCAGATTTTCCGAATCTAAGCCCATATTCATGCTCCCCACCCGTCAGTTTCTACCGCGCCCAGTTATCGATTTCGATACCTACATAAACAGACAGCTACGTACAGTTATATATATATATGCCTATATAAAGATCCAAAGAGTTATATATCTACATAAATGTACTTATATGTATTATAGTTGCCACTTGGGCATAAATGTTGTAAATGTCTAACAAAGGAAACATTTTTATATGTGAAACTATTAGCAACGGCGCTACAAATCTATACATATATATATATACACTATAAATATATATATATAAATTTATATACATACACATACATTTATTTTCGCTTCGTCGTATACTGTATACATACATATATATATAGAGAACTATGTACTTGTGTTATCTACTTGCCATTCTCTCTAGCTCTCAAATCTATCTCTATCTCTCTCTCTCTCAATTGACTTGTAAACGTAAGTGCGAAGAGTGCAGTTGCAGAGCCGCAGAAGTGCAAGAAGAAGGTAAAGATCAGGCTAAACTAGTACTACTATAACTCTCCAAGAGTGCATTTGTAACATGAATGAGAATAAACATAACGCTTTCGCAACTTTACTAAACAATTTCTGGGTTTTTTTTAATGCGTAAAACTGATTATTTTAATTCATTTCGAGGTATTCTCTAGGTGCTCTATATGCATATACCCGTAACTGTTGTAACACAGACAAGTGTCATAACTGGTGAAGAATTTTGGTAAAATAAAAAATATCAGGTAACAAACATTCCTTCCATAACAAAAAGGTTTATTTGTTTTTCTATTTATAATTTCGAAAACTTTAGATCATTTCTTCATTGATAAGCACGTCAAGCTGGCGTGATTTTCATTCAAGTATTATTGATTTAAAATATTTATTCAATATGCTGGGAGGAGACAAGGTACCACAATTCGAAGCAGTTTTGGCTATTAAGGGACAAGATTTCGTCATGATGGCAGCGGTTGCCGCGACAAAACCTAGTGACCCGGACCCAAAGTGTAATTATACCAACTTTACCAAGTTATATCCAAGGTAATCTTACTTTTTTTTCAGGCGTATTGCATCCCTTCGGTAATTGCTCTATGCTGACGTTCGCGGGAGTGGCCGATGCCGGCTCACAACACTTCAAGATGAACATACTCAGCAAGCTGGCCGCGTTCGAGGTTAGCAATGGCAACAGCCTGACCCCCAAGGCAGCGATGCACTTCTCCCGCTCAAATCTGGCACGGTATAAGCGTCGTGAGCTCAAAGATAAGATTTCCATAATGATCGGCGCATTCGATCCCATCAACGGACCACAGTTGCATGTCATCGATACTACTGGCACGGCGGCTCCCGTATCATACCGTGTACATGGATCGGATCCCACACTCAATGACGATCTCCTCGAGATGCCCGACAAGTCGATTCTTAACAAGGAAGGTGCCTATACGGCCCTAAAACAGTGTGCTGATAAAATCGAAAAGAAATTTCTTGATAAAAAGTTTCATTTCGAGGTGTTTCAGATTGAAAAAGATGGCATCAAAAGGTGCAATTGTGGAGGGCCGAAGCCCTTTAAACGTACCTTCACCCGCAGTCTTTATTAGAAAAGTTTTTGTGGACTGATGTTTAATAATATAATTAAAATTGCAGTTTTTCAAATTAATTAAAAATCTTTTTCTATCAAGAAAGAAAATAAATTGATTCATAAAATCGTTGAAATTTAAAATAACGGCTAACGATCTTCAGTCTGGTTCTGTGCAAGGTGATACCATTTTAGGTATTTTTTTCGCTGCTCCGGTCGCATTGCCACTCTCTTGCACGTCGCTCTCTCTCTCTCTCCGAACATGGTGAATATAAGAATTCTTTGTCATGGTGAATACAAGAATTAACTAACATGGTAAATTTCTCTACGTTACGTCGCTCATCCGCCTGGGCAGTGCTGGCATAATTTTTTCACAAAAAAAAAACTGTTTTTCAGGAGTGCCCCAGAAAACAACCAGAAAACGCGGTGGTTTTGATTTCCACAAAAAGGCATTTCCG
>JAEIHY010008817.1:0-12348 GCA_018904565.1 Drosophila tsacasi | reverse complement strand
TGGATAATCATGCTTACATATCAGCATTTGGAGCTGGCATTCGAATGCTAAACGAATGGATACGTGAAATGGTCGCCCCACACACCAAACTTGTTAGTTTCTTGGCTAAGAAAGCTGTTCATATTTTCTAATTTGTACAATGTTTAATTTTAAGCGAGCGAAACTGGAAGAGACTCGACCCAACAACTACTCTTCCCGATTAGATAGATGAGATATTCTAATTTTTTGTTATGTTTTGCGCTATTATTGAGGAATTTTACATAGTTTCTTTTTACATAGCTAAGCCCCCGAGCCCCGAGTCGAAATGATTATTTTTTGGATTGTCCGTAAAGCGTTTATCAGGGAATTTCAATTTTTAAAAGGATATTTTAGAAATTGTAAATTCATTTAACTCACCACCACCAACCCCTTATATTTTTGTCACTCGAATTGAATTTTGTTACGAACCTGAGTTATTATATATATAATTTGTATAGTTTTTGTTATGGATATTAGCTGTAAGCTCATTATCAATGTTGAACATCGACGCGATGCCTGATTGATTAATTGTTGAACTTTGTTTTAAGGCTATATCATTCTTTGGCTTTTTTGGCTGTTCCACACCAGTTTTAGAGCTCCGCTCGGCACTAGGCCCCTAATTTATGTCCAACACTCTTTTCCACGTATTTTGAGAACGGATCTCAAGCGCCTATATATATTAAACTATATTTAAAATACTCACACACATGTATGTAGACACATAGTATTACGTATTGAACTTTACGCAAGGCCTTAACTTTATTTAAACGTTACTCATTTTGTACACCTAACACGCCTAATGAAAATAACCTTAAAGAACTCTATACTTAAACCAAAACCGAACGAACGCGAACTCTCTAAATTCATTCATAAAACCAAACGAAACACACGTACTCTCGAAGGAAAACCACAAATATATATAACAACAATTCGCTTTTGACTTCGCCTTTGGTTTCATTCTGGCCACTCTTAATACAAGCTTAACACCTAACACTAACCTTGCGCTTCCCATGCTGATTGTTACTCCTAAGCTAACCGAGTTAAGAAACTAGAACTAGTCTAATATCAACATTTAAATTCAAACGAATTTAAGCATAAAAACAATCAAATTACTTTACCAAAATCAACTGAATACTCAGAAAGACAGAAAGAAGCAACCAATGTAATCGAGTAGTTCAGAGACTCAACGAGAGAAGACGACGGGTGTTATGTGTGCCATTTTAACGCATATGAATGACCCTCCTAGGCATTAATTGTTTTTAGCATCAACTCGTACATCACACATTTACACACGCATTACGATGAACCTACAGGGATTTTAAGGTAGTCTTCAAAAGAAACAAATATGAGAAACCATGTAATTATAACCAAAACAATAACGAACGAGGAACGACGGCTAGGAGGGGGCAGAATAGTTGAATTTGTTTAGTTTTTAATTAATAGATTTGCTGCGAGGAAAGGCAATTTTTAAAGTACTCGAGGAATTGCGGGTTTAGGCAAAAATCAAGGATGCCTCTTAGTGTAACGGTTTCTGTTGTAGCGCCTACACCACCTAGCTTAGTTTCCTTTAGCCAGGACCAGTTCGCACTGGCCTGGCCGGTGTATGATTAGCAATAAACACAAGCCCAGGCCCACAAGTGCAGTGCATTGTTACTAACCATATTTACCATAAGCATATATGTACGTTACCTATCACACACATAAATAATGCCTTCGATTAGGAGAGAGGAGAACCCCGAACCCAAGAAAAAATCACCCAGTTAAATCGCTTTAATGCCAAACACAAATCAAAAAGCTTATTGACTACTTTTAATGCGATCAAGAAGTATTGTAAAGTATGCCTACCAAGTGGAATCAGATCATAGAAAGTAAATGGATATCAGAGGTGCAGAGAGAGTAGGGAATAATGCCTATGTGTGTCCCTTGTGTTACCCTCAAACGGCGCATAGTCTTCCCTCGGAATGAGCGGAATATACTACGGAAACAACATATATATTTTAAAGCCAAAGTTTATTCCAGTTAAGTCGTGGATAGATAGATGGAAAAGGAAGAATACCTTAACCTAAGCTAGACAAACTGTAAATATATACGGATAAAATGGTGCTTTAGCTAAATTATTAGTAATCGTAAGACTTACCTTGATAGGAAAACATGAATGCTCCAAAACTGCAACAGCAAAAGACCTTTTTTCACGTATCTTTTTAAATTTATTTTTTAGCCTTTAATGAACTACTAATTATTAGGTAGATGAGGCGAAGGCAGTACCATTCTTTTATTACGAAAATCAGATAAATGTTTCAAATCTATGGGATACATCATCGTGTTTTTAGCTCGCAGAACATCATGCTCACATTTCAGATAACTAATACACTATTACACCTACACTAGCACACACACTCGCACACTTGCAAACATATTCGTAAACAATTTTAAATATCTCTAAAATTTACCATATTTTTAGTAACCAAAAAAGAATAACAAATGAAAGTAGAAGGCCAAGCGGGGTGACTTTTAAATGGAACTTTTTAAGCCTATATATTTCGGCAAGAAGCAATTGGCGACTCAATCTCGATCGTATATTACTACACAGTTTTACTTTAACGTTTTTAATGCTTTTACAAGCTTAATAACAAACAGAATGTGAATTTTAAATTAACACTTACGCATGTACTGTGTAAAGCAAACAGTTTTAAACTTTTCCACACGGCTTTTCAACTTAATTAACATGAAGATTTTATTTTCAATCGAAATGAACCTAAAGAAAATGCAAAGAGGAGAGATTAACAAATGTATCAAAAGTATAATGTTTAAACGAAATGTAAAGGAACCAAAATCGAACGCTTCCCACGCAAAAAAAAAAACCGATAATATTACAATTTTAGCAAAGTAAAGCAGAAAATATTAAGAGAAAATATGCGAGGCGTAATTATTATTAGGCAACAATTCAAGATAATTAACAATCCAAAGTACATACATATATTAAAAAAAATAAACACACATATTTTACTGAGAACACACACACAAAAGTCATCTGATTTATCTTACGTCTCTACTTTTAAGCCAGTCTACACACTATCAGCAGAGTAAATTATTTTTAAACCCATACGAAAAGGGGACCGACCCTGCCCCGTGGACGGAATATCTCTCTACCTATGCCGATATCTCCGACACACTCATTAACTAAAACTAACCTCTCTATACCGTACTCTAAACTCTAAAACTGCATACTAAATACTCGTATTCGAAGCCCTATAACAGATATTTTTACTAACGTATTACTGATTGTACTGTCAACTGTATTCAAAGACGACACACAAGTGAACATGTGAGACACATTTTGGGGGAACATTAGCAAGAACTTTGCAAATTGAATTTTAAACCAAAAACCAACAATATTTGCTCGGCAAATGTGTTACCAGTTAGGCCTAAGCGTATCGATAAGGGATAAGAGAATGCAATAAGAACGGTTTTTAAAAAGACTATTATACAACCTATATATATATACACCAAGGAATATATAATAACGATAATTCAGAAAGGAATACTAAGCTTTTAATGCAATAATCAAATACCACATATACTATATATACATACAAGCATATATATATTTTAATAATTACTTGCGGGGCCAGCACCAATGGCGATTGAGTTGAGAGCTGCCCCGCCCCAAATTCGTATACCGTTATTATAGCCAAGGAGCGGAAGGATATTTAGAAGAATATTTAGTAGCGGGCGCGCCGGACCCTCGACTGACCGAAGGCGAGGCGGCCCAACTAATTGATTTTCCCACCTTATATAGGAATATAAACAAAAAATTACTGCAGTGCCATTTTAAATAGCTTCCGATAAGTAAAAATATATATACAAATACATAAATATTTATAAAATAAAAGGCATACATAAGTACGTACATAGATACTTGGTACAATGTTGTTCCTAGTTCTTAGAGGCCTCCGAAAAAGCCCTGAATTGTTTTCTTTGCTCCTTCAAGAGTGAGAATCAAAAAAGAACGAACTGAAGCATCTCACGAACAACATTTCTTGCAGAACAGCAGAGTAGGGCTTAATATTTGGAAGGCCTCTTCTGATTTCGAACACGACGGTGTACACGCAATATAAATTCATAAAAATAAAGATATATACCTATTTATGTACTACCAATTATTATATATTGTTATGAGCAAGAGTTCAAATGTCATTATGGTTATTATAACAAAGAAGGAAAGCACACTTACACACAACAACTACAAAAGCAAATGGAACAATGTTGAACATATTTTGAGTGCGTGGAAATTTTTTGGAAACTTTTTGAGGCTTTTTTTTGTAAATGGAGCGACGATCTTGAACCGAATATGCAAAAGGGAAGAGGAAATATTAAATATAATAATAATGAAAGCAGAATACAACCCCTGTAGATAGGTATATTATCGAAAATTAACAAATCCCAGAACTATATCTCTATATCATCAAAATAACGAGAATTTTAATAAACGCAGCACCTATTAGACAGCAGACATACTAGGGCTATGCAATATAAAACGATAACAACTTCATTCATACTTCGTACATCTAAAGAGCTTACCAAAGGAAGCGGCAGTCGGGCAGAGCGAATAACTAGCAACTGTTAATATATTTACCCGCTTGCGGCTGACACAGGCAATGAAATTGTGTAAAAAGAAAATATTAAAGTATATATATTTACTAACGAATGTTATTTTTAACCATTACCACTGGTCAGAGAGCTGGGGGAGTATCGTATCCCCCGGCTCCTGAACCTGTGTCTCTCATGTAATCTATAAATCCAATTATTTAGCTTGGAATAATGCATAACGAGTATAATATCAGACATATGAGTATTTTAAAAATGCCTAAAGACGAAACATTGTATACAATGACTGCTAAAAACCGACGACAAATCGTATGAACGAGGGAGAGATAATAACAGAAACTCTGGTAATGAACCCCCACCAGGGGGCTGACAATATATAGGAGGAGAGCCTGTACAATAGGTTAAACATTCTGCTGGCAAAACCAAAGCATATACTGAACCACATGTATTGAATCTAACAGAATACAATAAAAGAAGTAACAGATAATAAAGGACACACAGACCAAACACATTCCTCAACTTTGTTCTTTTCTTTTACAATTAGCGTGTATTTTGTGCTTCTTCTTTAAAGGATACAAATCTTACTGGCTAAACACTAAACACGCTTGCGAGTGCCGTACAAAAAACTGCATCACATTCCCACATACAAAATACATTTTTACCGACTAGCTTAAAACTCTGATCAACAATTACGAGTACACAGATTGCACACACGAACGACAAGGCCATAGCTCGACTACTTGTTCAGTCTTCTCTTGGCGAAGATCTGGTAGATGCCGAGGCCAGCCGACAGGGTACCGATCGCCCCGACCTGAAATGTGGACAGCTTGCCGCCCCAAAGATAGCCCTTGGGCAGTGTGCTGACGGCATGCACGAAGTCGAGGGATATGCGAACGATGGACACCATTTCTAACCGGTGCTTCGCCAAGGACTTCGTATCCAAGCTGTGGCATCACAATGCTTATTAAAAACTCTTGGTTACGTTGATCGCTTGTTACTCACTCGTTTAGGTTGGCTGTGCGGTTCAGTTTGTCCTGATTTAGTGAAAAATTTCGCATTGTCCTAGAGTACATTTTAAGTTATTCTTTTTTTGTTATTAAACTTATCATCTTCAATTTCGTACTAACCTCATAAGGTTCAGATACACTGATAGAACCCAAAATATGGAGTTGACATTGTCCCAGCTGTCCGCATGTTTTACATCCACGATCTTGTGCTCGGCCAGCCAGCAGACCTTCTCGATGGGATAGTAGAGCAGATCTACAATGTTGGCGGTCACGCCGAGGACAGCCATGATGCGGTCAGGTTCATTCTCTCCCAGCCCATACTCCAGCGCGTACTGGATCATAGGTATGTCGTCGATCAGACGCAGGGTGGCCCTCGCTCCCGAGATCTTTGAGCTGGCGGTGGCGTATCGCTTGGCCAGCTCAGGATTCCGCCTGGCATGGTATCCTGCAACCAGTTTGGCGCTGTAGCACAGCGCCTTCATCACCTGGAATTATGAGAGAAATTCGGTGCTTAATATCATTTATGCTACCTTATTTTTTGCTATCAATTTTTTCACCATCTCTATTTACCTTCACTTAACCTGAATTGCCCGACTCAGCCCTGCAATTTGTGAAATTGCTTGGATGTCACAAACAGATAAAACGCAATCAGCGATAAAAAGAACACAACGAATGCCAGGAGCATCTCGTTTGCCGACTGCCAGTGGAGTGCACCACCTGCTACCGCGGGGACAGGATGGGTAATGGACTGTTCCACTGTTTACCCATCAATACTACGGTTTGTTTGTCCAGCCATCAATGAATTATGTACATAGTTGTTCAATAAGGAAGCAAGGGTGCACTTGAAACGAACACTTTCAGATGTTTTTATAAATCTACCTAAATCCTTTGTATAAAAATTTTAGTTATATTTTTGTTTTAGATTATTAGATGATCGATTTCTTTTGAAATCACTACAGATTTGAAATTAGTAAAAAATGAGTCTTAAATTCGGCGGAAACAAATCGATTGTAATAACGAAATTTCAAAAAAAAGCAGAAACTATATTCCCGCAAAACTTCCTCGAAAATTATACAACTCTTTGAAAGGGTAAATCAACCTTTAGGTGTGGGTGCTCGCTGGCGGATCGCGTGTTCCTCGTCTGGATGGGTGGGTTAGTGGGCTAAACAAACCTTTCGCTCATAGCGTATTATCCGCTTTATTTGGCATCGGGTTAACGGTTTGCCGGCTATAGTATTAAACATTATCTCGACGCGAACGCCGCCAAATAGCGACTGATAAGCCAGAAGCAAAGAAACTCATTGCGAATGCTCTCAAAGAAGTGAGGCAAGGTCCAATCTGCCGCTACTTCCTCGTCCAAGACCCCGGTCCAATGCCAGCAGCAGCTCCACTGCAAAAACCTGTTGGTTGGGTTTGCCATAGCTTCGACCGAGCCCCCCAATGGACCAGTCCGAAAACAACTCTTGTCAAGGTGCCACGATGCATTTTTTAAATTAAGCCTTTTTTGGGAAACTCTCATGGAAAAATGTAAACAAACAGGTGTGTGGCAGTTTGGATAGGAAATTGATTTTGCGGAGTGGGGGTGGGGTGTGTTTATATGTAGTTACCTTATCGCGCCCTCCATAGGAATCGATTATATCACAGAATTCGTTAACAAACTTTGTTGTGCTGGTCATAATTACTTCTGTTAAGGCCAGGTACCGTTTTAGAGCAGGCAAAAACTCCAACTGAAAACAGCAAAAACGGAAGAAATTGTCGTACGCGGGCGGGTAACAACAACAATCAGCTGAGGTGCGCCAGTGATGCCAGCCCAGCTGCACCTTTCACAAGGGCAAGGCTAGAAAATAGCTAACTAGGTGCAAACAAATTTGGTTTAAAGAAAGCTAATATACTTAATTAAAGATTTCAATTAGGAGATCTGAGAATTTTTAAAGTTGAACATGTATATTTTTAAATATTTCTTATAATATATGTACTGTAGGAATGTTGTGTATGTTTATAGCCATTTCCCCAACACTAACCACAACAAATGCTGCCGAACAGCTGTTCTGCCGCTGCGCACCGATAACCGCCGATAGTTCCGCTATTACTATCGCTATCGGACGCACGGCAGGACGGGATCAGGACACGGAGACGGATTTGGCGAGGATAACACACAACCATGAGCTTGCCCAGCGCCAGCAGCAGCAGCCACGCCCTTGCCCATGCAGCGTCGCCCGTTTACGGCAATAGCAACAGCAACAACAACAACAAGTCGAGTGCGGGCAACAAGAAGACCTCCTCGAAAAACGATTTGCTGCGCTGCGCCGTAGGCCTTCTGCTGAAGCAGAAAAATTACGTTGTAAGTGAAGGAGTTTACCCTCATATATTCAACAATATAATGGTCCGCATGCTGGTTTTGATTTCAGGGCAACGAACGCTTCCGCCGCTCGGACTTTCTGCTGCTGCAGAACAAGCAGCAATTCGCGGTAAACAAAATGTTGGACACGGATCTGCACGGAGGGAACAGCTTCACCTACTCGAATGTACAGGTGATCACCAACAATCAGCACACGGTGGACCAGCAGTTCGGACGCTTCTCGCAGTTCGTGGAGGCTCAGGCGGAACCGCTGAGATTGGAGATGAAGCGCTTCTACGGACCGATGCTGTGCCACTTTTATCTGGATCTGCTGAAGGCGCGTGAGCCCAGAGGCGCTGTGGAACTGCTGCGCAAGTACGCCCATCTGGTGGCGCCTGTGGACCTCTATGACGCCCCGCCGCCCACCAAGATCAACGGCTGTTCCACCTCCGCCTCTGAGTCCACCTTCCACATACGGTTCGCTAGGGAAGCCCAGGACACTGGGGACACGGAACTCGACTATTTTATGCGGCTCGTGCAGATTCTAAGTGGTTGCACTCGACTGGAAGTGGCCGAGTCCGACGACACGGTGGCCCACTTTCGATCCTCGAAGTACGAACTGCACACCTCGGCCCAGGTGGTGGAGAGGATGTGCGCCTATCTGCAGAGGCGAGGCCATGTCTTGATCATGAACCTGCTGTACACCTGGGTGCAAATACATATCGTGGAGAATGAGCAACGCTCCTTTAGCGAGGATCACCTCCTAGGCCTGACCGACGAGCTGGACGGTGAGGAAGCCGAGGAGGAGGTGGCAGCCAAACCAACAGTAGCCTTTCCTCCACGCGTCGATCAAAAACCGGCAAAATCATTGGTCGAAAAGTCTACTAAAAAACGACCCGCGGAGGAGCCGAACATCAAGCTGGAGACGGACATAAAACGGGAGATCGAAACGGAGGAGTCCGCGGAAGCTTGCAAGCCCCAGCTCAATGTAGACGCCTGCCTGGACAGCCTCAAGTCAGCCACCGAAGAGATACTCAAGGCCCAAGTAGAGCTGCCGCGCATTCTCAGGATCAGCGAGCGGTCCCGGGGCCTCACCTCTGCCCATTTGGATGCCAGCGAGTGCCACCTGCTCGCCGGCTTCGACAACTCCGCTGTGCAGCTGTGGCAGCTCAACCAGCACAGCTGCCGCGGCAAGAGCTTCTACAGACGCTATCCGCAATCGCAGTGTCCCTGGGAGCTGAACAGCTTCGTAGACCATGGGGAAATGGAGCAGGATGTGGAGGATGACGACTGCAATGAGGAGGAGGAGGATGTTCGATGTTCTGAGGAAGAGCGGAGAGAACGCAGCAGAGCACGACACAGCAAGTACACAGACAATTCCTAGTAAGTATATCCAGCGTACTTGCCTCCCCTCCCGTTTAAGCCTCTTATTTATCACAGCAACGAATTCGGCGGCCTGCAGCTTCGGGGCCACACGAGAGGCGTCACTGGCGTTCGCTTCTCAGCCCATTATCCGCTCATGTACAGTGTGTCCAAGGACGCCACCATGCGCTGCTGGCGGGCGCATAATTTCCACTGCGCCGCCATCTACAGAAGTCACAACTACCCGATCTGGTGTTTGGACGAGAGTCCAGTTGGCCAGTACGTCGTCACGGGCTCAAAGGATCTCACTGCTCGCCTCTGGTCGCTGGAAAAGGAGCACGCCCTCATAATCTACGCCGGTCACACGCAGGACGTTGAGGTGAGTAAAGAGAAACTAAGGACAGGCGGCAATCATAAGCTAAATCTTTTCCGTAGTGCGTGGCTTTCCACCCAAACGGCAACTATATAGCCACCGGCTCGGCGGATCACTCAGTGCGTCTTTGGTGTGCAACCAGCGGGAAGCTTATGCGCGTCTTTACCGACTGTCGTCAGGCCGTTACCCAGTTGGCCTTCAGTCCCGACGGCAAGATGTTGGCCGCCGCCGGCGAGGAGACCAAGGTTCGCATTTTTGATCTTGCGGCCGGAGCGCAGCTGGCTGAGCTCAAGGATCATGCGACGAGCATCAGTTCGCTCTCCTGGAGTTTGCACAATCAGCATCTGGCCACAGCCTGCACCGATGGCAGTCTGCGATTGTGGGACATCAAGAAGCTGTCGCCCATGGGGTATGTGGGAGATATACCATTCCAACTCTTAGGGTTCTTTATTAATCTATATTATCCCCGATACCACAGAGACAGCGGTGGCGCTGGCAGCTCCTCGTCCGCATCGACTTCTTACTCATCATCGGCTACAACGAATCGTGTGCTAACTCTCAATAGTTCCTGCAAGCGTCTGGTCGACGTTTTCTACGCGCCCAGCAAGACGTTGTATTGCATTGGCACCTGAATCGAATCCACTAGACGAAACCCTGCAGACCGAATGAATGAATTTCCACTCTCTTCTGATGGTTTATGTTTCAAAATAATAATTTATTTGTAATAAGTCTGTATAATATTACTGTTACTATTGTGTGAAACAACTCGTTTGCTTGTCTTTACCTTTACATATACATATATATATAATATTTGCCCGCTTTTTAACAATTAACAGAGGAGTCTGCTCTTGAATAGCTCCGTGTTTACTTTTGTTTTGTTTCCGTTAGCTTTCTAGTGGAATAAACGACTTTGATTACAGCGTAATGCCTTTACATGCTTCGCTTAGATGCAGCTTTTTAGAGTATCATTTACATTTTAGTAAAATGACATGAAATCTATGAAGAAACGCTGGACTGATGATAGCATCTATTTTTATTTTCAATTAAAGTTACAGTTGCGAGTTTTCTATCCTTCTGACTTATTTGGCGGCCCAGGGAAGGTATAGGATTCAAAAGTCTGATAAAAATCAGAATGTAAGGTTTAAAATTGAAAGAACAAAACTGATTTTGTTGCTAACAGCGATTGAGTACGAGCACTCTAAATTCTTTACATAATTTTCAATTTAATTGCATTGTGTTGAAGGGATATAAATATTTCATTCATTTTAATTTGTATGCAAGGTAGAAGCGGAAATATTTATTTAAGGTAGCAGCGGAAATATTTATTCTAACGTTTTATTATTTATTTTCACTTTCAGAACATATTCGGTCCGACTAGATCAGCGATGCATCTAAAGGCAATAAGAGCTGCACTTTAATAATTTAGGAAGTTCGATATATAGATTTAGGATTACGTAAGAGTCTGCGTTAATTACACGCCTTTATATACACGATATTGGATTTTGGACACTCGCACAGCCCTCTAGAACAAATGAACATTGAACATGGGTTTAAAAGTAAGGGTTAAACAGCTCGCTGCTATTAACCGCATGCAGATGCACATACAAGGTGAAAATAATCTGATTTCGTTGAAGATCTGCGCAGGATGCTGCGAAAACGTAGTCTTATTCAACTTACAAACACGTCTCCCGTCTCAGACTTAATGTTTGTAAAAATGGATAATAAATGTGAGACAGCGACATGAATAAATAATAAATAGCATGCGCGGTATGCTTCGGAGACCCTTGCATTCGGATTGCTCAGCGCACTGGGGAAGTCTAATCAAATCTCACTTTAGAGAACCCACAACAAGTCTCTGACAAATCTAGTTGGCTCATCCTCTTGCTGTCGATGAACAAATTAAGTATAAACTATAACGAATAAACGCATCCTAATATGCTGCCACTTTGTCTGCTGGCTTCCATCGTCGTCTATCGCTTGTGTCGTCCGCGCATAAGTTGCAAGGTCTTGGCCATCAGCGGCGCCTTCTTGTTCCGCGGCGCGGCAGCTGTGAATTGAGAGAGAAATCATTTGTAAAATTTACTGAATATCTAACAATAATTTAGGGTTATTCATTTATTGTGGTTTGAAAAGGTTAGAAAGTTATTCCTTCTTATAATTGTCGTCTCAACTCACCCACTTGGGCAGTGTCGCGGGTGGCGGCCAAGACACGCAGACGGGCATCGCCCACCTTGGCGGCGTTGGGCGTTACGCTGGACAAGGCTGCCACTCGGGCGGCTGGAGTGGCAATGAGTTTGGCTTTGGTGCCATATTGCTCCTGCTTGCGCATCACACTGCGCGGCGGCTTCACCATGGAGTCCACAAAGGCCAGCTGTGTCTTGCGGACGGGTGCCTCGCTGATCTTCTGCGAGGCCTTAATACTCTCGGCCAGGCTACTCAGCTTGCGATCTTTCTCCTCCTGGCAGCGCTGCAAGCAGAATAAATCGAACGAGTTAGAGGCGAAACTCAGCTAAGCGGATAGCCGAAGGAAACACTCTACCAGGAACATTTCGCGCCACGTTTCCATCTCTTCGCGGCGCTGACTGCGACAGTGGCGCTGCACATGCTGCTGCCACAGGATGTCACTGTCGTCCATCAGATAG
>JAEIHY010008803.1:0-15630 GCA_018904565.1 Drosophila tsacasi | reverse complement strand
AGTAGGCAACAACAAGTTTTTAATTCCGAAACGTAGGTGTATGTGTTTATATGAGAGTGTATTTGAGTTGTTTTTCCGTTTAAAGAGTTTCAAGCAAATATGCAAATGCATATTGAAAATGCATGTACCAAAAGGCTATTTTCATTATTCAAATAAGAATCGTATATAAATTGCCTTCAATGCAATGGAATATAGTAAATATGTTAATTACCGAACCCCCTTTGGATTTGCGTAATAGAAAATTAAATATCCAATGTGCATTGGCAATTGGCAATTGACAGGTAATTAGCTTATATTTCATGTAAAACATTATCAGCTATGCATTACGAAAGCGAAATTAAAACGTGCGTACTACATGACGTATACGCAATGCTGATTATATGATATTATTACCGGGTTCTGTTATCCAAACCCTAATTAAGTTCTGGTTCGCGTCTGCTGAACACTAAGTATCCAATTAAATGTGAAATCGATAGTCGAAGGAGAATGTTAGACTATATATCACGAGCCGCCAGCTAAATGAGAGCAAAAACACCATGGAATTGTGTCCAAAGTGAAGAGAATAAATAGTCATGTAGCTAGACAGGTAATTTAATATAGATTTCTCTGTATGTATAAATATTAATTTTCTAAAAGGGTCTAGTTATCCACGAAAACGTTATGCAAAAACTATCGCAGCTTACGTTCAATTAGTAGGTAAATTTCTACAAAAGTTCCTATTTCCAATATCCAACGATTTCATATTTAGTTCTGCAAAATTAGCATTCAAATACAATAAAAACAATCTCTGCAAGACACAAGTGCATATAAAACACGAAACCATTACCTAGAAACAATCTCCGCCCATTGAGGTGCTCGAAAATATTTTTATTGCAATTCAGCAATTCAAATATCCTTCATATATGCACAATTTCATCAACGATTGGCATTGAAGCTTCGTCAATTGCACTGTTTCCCAACTGAAGTTTTATTTCAAGTTCATTGATCCGTAATCAGTGCCGTGCGTGCAAAATATGCAAAATATTTATGGCAATTTGCAAACAAATGGAAAGAGCGTATCTTGTATCTACAGTCAATGGATGTGGAGAATATTTTTAGAAATTTCGTTAGTTATTTAATATTCAGTGTTGGCACCACAGAACCCAATTAATGTGAAATTAATTATGGCTGTCGACTAGTTGAAATATTTTGTGGTCCTACACAATACCCATCAATCAGGGCATCAATCATGGTTAGACGCACAAAAAAAGAAAAAAGTGAGGGAACTTTGATGCCTGAGAGACAACTGAACAACTGAACAACAGCTGTAAATGGCAATGAAAATGGATGAATGTGAGCGATTCGCTTATTGAATTTTCACTGGAATTGTGTCTGTTGCATTTTGAACAGAAAAGGGCAGACACAGCACGGCTCATTGGTATTGCTTATACGCCATGTGGCCCGAAGTAGACAAAAGAGACAGCCATGGCAAGCAGTCCCCAAAGGGGGTGTCGCCCTAAGCTAAATCCATGGGCAGTCATCGAACAAGCTTCCCCTAATTAATGAGGTTTTGTCATTCATGTGGCCACTGGCTAATCAAAGAGGAGGAGCTTCCATTGACAAAGGCAGCCAACTACCAGAAATTAATTAGCGACATGTTCTTTCACATCACCAGTACGTAAGACTGCCCCGATTAGCTTAATCTTTAATATGCTAATCAGTTTTCCGCATCCCTAGAACAACCTCCTTAGCTCAGCGTCGCCCTTTGATGGGAGTCATCCTCCCACGGAGATTGCTGCTCATTTCCGGTGGCCAACGGATGTCGGTCCAATGAAATTACAGTACAATTTTTGCTAGTACTTCTGCTAAGTTTTATGTGCACTGGAAAATATATTTATGGAGAAAACAGATGAAATATTACACTTTAAATTTGATAGTTAACAATACAATATGGATAAATATGAGAATACGTATAACATTATTTAATTATTTTGCTGGAAAGTATATACCAAACATTTATTTTATTTTTGTTATAAAATAAATATGGTTATAATATACTGTCCTCTTTTAAAATTGAAGTCAAAAATGAATCTTTATATTATATCTTTTTTATCAGTGCATTTGGAGTTCTGCTTCAATTTCGATAAGGACTTTCCTTTTGTGGCAAGTTTCCTTTAAGGATTTTTCGCCCAGTTTGTGCTTCATTGATTTCCCATTGTTATTACTCCGGCGGATACAGCTCAAGAACATCTGAAAAGGTTTGCCAAATCGGAAAGTTTGAGGCAGTCAGTGATTGAATTTGTCAAATATTGTTTGCCCAGAAGAGTGGCAGAACAAAATAAAAAATAAAGTTGGATTAAAGCAAGTTTCATAGAAAAAATTTTCTCATTGAAAATGCTGCCAAAGATATGCTTTTGAGTTTATTTCTAAGAGTTTTCAAACAGAGTGCTATTAGTTCCGAGTATTTAATATTTATGAAAGGCTTAAGGTATTAAAAGGAAGAACAATTGTTAAGGTTTATTTGGAATATCAATATTAAAATGCTGTGAATTTTCACAAGGGTAAGGCTTTAGTTAGTTTGTTTATGTTTTAATCTACTAAGTTAAGATGTTAAACCGAAGTACACTAAGCTCTTTCAAATACTTTACGTGTTTAATCCTATATTTATCGATGTACCTGAAAGTGTTTCCGAGGGATTTGTTTAACCACACAGTACTTGTTCTCAATTTTTGCAATGCAACTTCCTGTCTGCTTTCGATTCGCCCGCAGAGACTTTCTCACCGAGTGCCTGTTCCCATCACCGACACGACCGTACGAGTTGCCATGGGAGCAGAAAACCATTTGGGCCATCATTTTCGGCCTGATGATGTTTGTGGCCATTGCCGGGAATGGTATTGTTCTCTGGATTGTAACAGGTAAGCGCCTCATAGCAATGGCCTGGACTGGTCCATCAGGCAAAGCGGCTTTAAAACAGTTAAGAGAAAGAAAAAAGAAATAACGAAAGCACGTATACGCCGTATGAGCCGCAGCCACGCTCTAATATCCGTCGATTTTTGCCTCAACCATCACGTTTTTGGTTCTGCCTTCTCTCTATGCCTCTTACCTTGGTTTTTCTCTCCTTAATTCACCGATTTTGCCCGATTTTAACTCCACAGGACATCGCAGCATGAGAACGGTCACAAATTACTTCCTGCTGAACCTGAGCATTGCCGACCTGCTGATGTCGTCGCTTAACTGCGTCTTCAACTTTATATTCATGCTGAATTCCGACTGGCCATTTGGCTCGATTTATTGCACCATCAATAATTTCGTGGCCAACGTCACGGTCTCCACATCGGTCTTCACCCTCGTGGCCATCAGCTTCGATAGGTGAGTCGAGTCTCGAAGACCACTTTGCCTTTCGGGCGTCATCTAATCCGTGCGTCAGCACATCCGTTTTCTGGCCCACCCGCCTCTCATGTCATTCTCTCTATCCTGCAGATACATCGCCATTGTGCATCCGCTGAAGCGCCGAACGTCGCGTCGGAAGGTGCGCTTCATCCTGGTCCTGATCTGGGCACTCAGCTGCGTCCTGTCCGCGCCCTGCTTGCTCTATTCAAGCATCATGACGAAGCAGTAAGTGAGCAATTGCCACCGCAAACGAATTCGAAAGCGATTATCCTTAGAGGGGGATAAGAGAGGGCTTAAAATTAAAAAAAAAAATTCCATGATATTCCCTAAGCGTTTCTTAATTCTTCTAAATATTTCTACAATATAATTCATATCATAATTGGAATGAGAATAATATCATCATTTTTGATAATGGACTCATTTTCATTAGTTTTGCAAGTTACTTATTAAATTCATAAAGAGTATTAAAACTTTTACTCCACAAAACAATCCTTTCCATTACCATATGTGCTTTTCCTTAGCCAGTTTGTGAAACGCAAAGCATAAACAAGCTTGTAAGCCAGAGCTTAGGAGGCAGTCAGAGAATGGATCCCTGTGGAGTGGTGAAGCAGTGAAGGAGCTCCCGCAGCTACTGTATCGATTTGAGAGGGCAAACAGATATAAAATTAAATTCCTTCCACCTTCCTGGAACGCTTCCATATTTTTCTTTTTTTCAGCTTGGTTTTTTATTTTTTCGGTGTATATATAAGCATTCACATCCATCTAAATCACCTCGTCGCCTCGGCACCGACGCCTGCCTTCATTTGAATTTTACGCAAATTTGCAACATTCGGGGAAAGCGGTCGGTGTTGGTCGGGTGTCCTGTTTAATAGAATTGAAGCATTTTTTATTTAGACTCTCCACAGGCGGAGGAGCCCTATTCGGGATAAAAGGTCTCCCAGGGCAACAGACTTGAGGCATAATAAAGATGGCAAGTTCATATATCAAAATGTGATAAGAAAAAGCCGAGGCTCAGGGAAAGCATATACATAGAAGTCCTTATATTGGGGAGAGTAGAGTGTCAAAAAAAGTCTATGAAAAATTGGATGAACATTTTCGAAGAAACCTCAAAGGTGATAGGCAGTTAGAAGGCTGAAAAGGATATTTACAATGGCAAATAAACCAACGAAGACAAGATTAGATTATTCAAATGGCTGTTGGCAAGTGCGGTGTGTAAAATTGGATATTTATAGGTTTGATTAGGCACATTTATTTGATTTAAAATTAAATTTACACTCTACACAGCAAAATACTGAGTTATTATTAGATAAAGAACGGATTATAATAAAGTCTTATTAAATTACATTTAACTTAATGGTAATTGGATTGGGAATTTCTTTTGTAAGGGATATAAAATATGACAAAATTTACCTACGAACAAAGTACTCTTTCTACACTCCATTTTTTAAGTTCATGAACTGTAGTTAGAATTTGAGCAGCACAAAAAGCTAATATTTAAGAAAATGTATGATTAAATTCGCTTGCGATAAAATAAAATAAATATCGTCAAGAACTAGAGCAGGCTTTCGTGTTAATTCAATTATTGAGTGACCAAAAACCGAGGCATTCAAAATCAATTGAGTTTGCCTGAAATGGCGCAGCTCCCCAACGACCACTGGTGGTGAACATCAACATTTTCCTGGCGCGACTCGATGGTCAAATTATGACCTGTCTGTCTGTCAGTTTCCATAGTCAGCCGTGTTATTAATGGCCCGAAAAGTTCCGGTAAACAGTGTAAAAGGGGACAGAGTATTTTGGCGGAAAGGGAAAGACACCCTTTTAAGTGCTCGACTACGTTGAGGCATAAAATATTTCATAATTTGGCAAATTAAGTTTTCAATTTGAGGACGACGAAGGCCGAAAGTGAAATTTGTCATGCCAGTAAAGGCAAAATTTCCTTCAGGTCCTTCGAGTCGCTGAAGCGTAAAACTTAACAGCTTTTTTACGTTCGAGGAAACTGCGGCGGGTGTAATTAAATGATGAAATTTTGATTTCGAGGTTTCCGGAATTTAAGCAATTGAAGGCATAAAAGTACCAAGTATTGATTTACCAAATTCAATGGACCGTTCACAGCTATTACAATGGAAAATCGCGAACAGTTTGCTTTATGATGTGGCCGGATGGAAGATATCCCACCTCGATGGCGGATTATGCGTGAGTAAAATATGCAATGCTTTATCTTTATAATTAGCTTAGAATAAATAAGAAAAAATGTAAACAATCTCATAGCTTTTTGGTATTTATTGTCACTAACTTCAGCTTCTTTTTTTATTGCTTTCAATACAGTTACAACCTGATTATCCTGGTGCTGACCTATGGCATTCCCATGATCGTTATGCTCATCTGCTACTCCCTCATGGGCCGAGTCCTGTGGGGCAGTCGATCGATCGGCGAGAACACGGACCGGCAGATGGAGTCGATGAAGTCCAAGCGGAAGGTGGTGCGCATGTTCATAGCCATTGTGTCCATATTTGCCATCTGCTGGCTGCCGTATCACCTGTTCTTCATCTACGCCTACCACAACAACCAGGTGGCCTCCACGAAGTACGTGCAGCACATGTATCTCGGTTTCTACTGGTTGGCCATGTCCAATGCCATGGTTAATCCCATTATTTACTACTGGATGAATAAGAGGTAAGTGAGGGCTTAGCAATAAATGAAAGTAATTTTATAGCTTACAAATTAATAAATGGAAGGAAAGAGATGGTATTTAATCAGGAAATTTTAGTTGGGAAAAACGTTTAACTAAATATTAGAAGCAAGGATATTCTTCACATTAGGTATTTTATAATAAAGCAATGAGGGTATACAAAACCTCGGTTTCTCAAAGTTAATTTTATTCCTTGTTTAAATAGGATTTCATTATTAAAGTGAATATTTTTTCCAGGTTCCGGATGTATTTCCAGCGCATCATCTGCTGCTGTTGCGTGGGCCTCACCCGCCATCGCTTCGACTCGCCCAAAAGCCGGCTGACGAACAAGAATAGCTCGCACCGGCATACTCGAGGTGGGTATACCGTCGCCCACTCGCTCCCCACTTCCTCACCCCCCACCACCCAGACCAGCAACCCCAAGACCATACCATCACTCCTGACCATAAAAGCCATCCAAGCCACCACCCAGTCGCAATTGTCTCATCCGATCCCCACGCCACATTCCGCAGCCGAGACCAAGAGTCAGTGGAAGCGCAGCACGATGGAAACGCAGATTCAGCTGGTGCCCATGACCAACTCTTGCCGGGATCAGCGGCAAATGACGCAGTCGCAATCCTTGGGAGGCGTCACAACGCCGCGGTCTGCGGTAGAGTGCATCACGGAGCGACCTGCGGACGGGAACAGTTCGCCGCTCTGCTTGTCAATAAACAACAGCGTGGGCGAAAGGCAGCGCGTGAAAATCAAATACATCTCCTGTGATGAGGACAATAATCCAGTCGAGCTGGAGCACAGCAGTGGACCCAAGCAGCTGTGATGTTGTCCCCAGCAGCAGTGCAGCAACAGGAACGGTCGGTGAATTTCCTTGGGTTTCGTCTCCGTTTTAAATATGAAGGAAATGCAATTTGCCATTGCTTGCTTCTATGTACATACACTTACGCCCACTCACACGAAAGAAGAATATATATTGAATATGGAACATGTCGAGCAGGGTGGAAAGATTTGGAATACAACTAATAAGATCTTACTTCACTTTTTTATTTTTTATTTTAAAATTATTATTTATATAATAAAGTTGTATGTCATAAACAGAAGATTTATTTAAGTGGCCTTTACCTTAAATAATCATTTTAATTACGTAAAACCCAGGCCCAGTTGCATATATCTTATATTTTTCCCAACGATCCATTACAAACTATCAAAAAACAGACAGTTTCTAATAAATGAATTCCTAAAATTCACCTTTCAAGTCAACTTATTTCCAAATCGATCCACCCTAATGCCTAGACAAAGTTGAATTTCCGGTTGTCAAAAGAGAAAAATACAAGTTGAACTTAAAAGAAAATAAGAAATAAAATTCCAATGAATTGAATTTATATGTCTTTGTATAAAGAAATCAATCTATCGACACTTTAACCATCGAAGAGCTGTAAGTTTTAACTGTTGTAAACATTAAGGCTAAGCCAGAAATGTAAATACATGCTAAGATAGAAGGATATATGTAGCCATTATCCGCATATACATTGTGCTATTCGTTGGAATAAATCAATTAAGGGAGTCTAGACATGTTTCACTTTAAAGCTGTTTAAAGCTCACTTTATTATTGGGAAATGTGTCTACGACTTCTTTATTTTGTTGTAGGTTTTATTCTTTTTCGTTTTCGCCTTTGCCATCTGTAAATAAATGTAAAAAATACATATATCTATGTGAAATTGCAAAACAATGTGTGTAGTTTATTAAAAAAATAAAATGTTGCCACGAAACACTTGCATCTGATATGAATATTTATTATTTCTGAACTATTTGCATGAAAAATTAGTTGGGCATTCGGTGAGAATAATTGTTGCAAATAATTGTAGCTTCCGGGTGATACAAGCCACAATTGATAACCTTTAAACGTGTAGCTCAAGCTCCAGGCTGCTTTCATTGGTAATTGAAAATGTCGTTGAGCTGGTTTCGATTCTGCTTGAATAAATACTAATTCGGCCAAGAAAAGTGTGCTGCTAAAATGATTAAATCCTTGCCCAAAGGAAATTTGCATGCCATTATGTTCGCACTCGTATTATTTATGCAAAGCTCAAAGTCCAATCCCATTCAGACGAGTTAGCCATGCACGAGTTAATACTTATGTGTCTGTAGTTATTACTGACAGCCACAGCCACAAGCAAAGACGGAGCCAGAGCCATGGCTCAAAAGGTCCCTAAATGCAAATTCCCAAGAAAGGGAATCCTTTCAGTCTGCGACCCGCCTTTCAATAGTTCAATTTTAAAGGATTTCGCCTCCTTTACATTCCGAGAGCAAACAGATCTCCGAGATATGCGCATAATGGCGAACCGATTACAAAATATAATTGAAATGCAAACCGAGGCTGGGGCTGAAAGCTCAAACCAAATCCCAAATGGTGGCTATCTGGGGGCCCTGTTCCACTATCCAATTGAATCACAGACAAGCTTCGAATGCGAATCGAAACCAGAACCAGCGTCAGTGCCAGAGCCAAAAACCAAAACCAAAACCTGAACCCAAATACAAAGCGTTACATTTTTACTGCGCGCTTTGGCAGTTTTCGGAGAAAGAGTGGCGCTAATGCGACAAATTGCTCGTTGTAATGACTGTACAATGGACCGATAGACCTGGCAGGGGTTTTATTCGGGGTAATAGGATTTTATGAGTCCCGGGGGCTCCGTTCACCGAATAACAATTTGCATAATAAGTTAATGTTTGCATCGACTTTGAACCACTTGTCGGGCCCCCCTTTGTCATGGCAGCCGCAGAGAGTGAAAATAAAAGCCAAAGCGAAAGCGAAAGCCTTTAAGGAATGAAAAAGGGAAACCAAAAATCAGTTGAAAAGATTCTATTACCACAAATACATGAATATGTTGGGAAAATACTTCTATATATGATGGGTATGGGATGGTGCTCCGTTTCCCCGGCAACAGATTGAGCCCGTTCCGGGGGTCACACCGCAAATTGTCTGACCATGTATGAGTGGTCTGGCCTCGAATTTTGTCCCTCGGTGCGTAAGTATCTCATATCAAAATGAAATGGCTAATCAATTTTCATATGTGGCCATAAAAATGCGGCCACAACTATTGCCCTAATGGAGAGTTTTGGTAGTGAGCTGGAGAAAAGCTTGGCCAAAGGTTAAGGGTCAATTGCAATACCAAAATTAACGTGGCATCCCGTATTTCCAACTGTCATGTTCATGTTTCTGTCTGTTCTTTTGTTTCTCTCTCCTACGCCTGAAGGATTGGTATTTGATGTATTTATTTCAGAGCGTAAATGTTGTGTTTTATTTATGTAGTGAGAGTGGCAAAAATAATACTGAAAAACAGGGCAAAATTCAGTGGAATGACAGTGCAATTTGAACATTTTCAAAGGAGACAGAGAGTGGGGCTTAATTAATTGGCTTTGTAACATTTGAATGGAATGGTATAAATTTAACATATATTCGTGTTTGGATAACAATTTTTCTTTGAAAAAAATTGCAATAAAAAAATACAGTTGAAAAGAAAAAAAAAATTGTATATACTCGTTAAGCAGTTTGATTAAAGACTCTAATGAAAGATAAACTGTGTTTAATTTACACAAATGTTTAAAAAGAATTTATTCAAATGTAATGTTTGCTATTGATATGGATGTACTTTTTTTAATAGAATGTTAGATATTTAGCAATATTTAACTAAGCTATCTTAAATTTCTCATCTCATTACCTCTGACAAATGTACTCTCCTCAACTCAGCCTTGAATTTTCATTCACTTCACTTTTATCACATTGTCAGACAGATACGTCTTGCTGTTGTTCAGTTCTCAGCAACAGATATCTAATCGGAAAACAGAGCCTTATCAAGTTATAAGGTAAAATTTGGCAATGAATAAGTACTTGAAGCTAGTGGCCGCCGCCACCGGGATGTTGTTTGTGGGCTACTGCGTGTATTTCGATAGGAAGCGTCGCAGTGATCCCGATTTCAAGCGGAAGCTGCACGAACGTCGCAACCGTCGTCTGGCTGCCAAAGCCGGACCACAGGATCTCAATGATAAGGACATAGAGATGTACTTTCTTGACCAGATGCAGCGCGGCCAGGGCCTGATTATGAACGGTGATATCGAGGGCGGCGTGGATCATCTCATTAGCGCCATCTTTATATGCAACCAACCGGCCAAGCTACTCCAGGTGCTGCAGAGCACTCTGCCCACGGAGATCTTCACCATGATGCTGATCAAGATGCATGCCTATGAGTGCGGTCAGAAGCGTCCAGCTTTTCCACCCCTTGTCGCGGATGAGGAGACCATCAATGCAGTCGAATGAGTAGAGGCCGGATCCAGCTTCATTCGATTCAAATCAAAATTAAAGGTCCTTTTAGTTTCCTCTGTTTATTTGACTTACTTGCAAATACAATAATTTATTTGGAAGTATAGAACTCTAGAGTTGTTTCATTAAAAATTTATATAGATTTTATCAGTTTGCAGACCTCTGGAGCATTCCTTGATCAATAAGCCTGTTATTCCTGCACAGAATCCTTAACTTCCCCCAGCTTTTGCTTATTTTTTTGTGTGTGCTTGTTGTCATGACCAACTGGAGTGGCAAAAAATTTTCCAAGAACTTTCCAAGCATCTGGCTAAGTTGGCAAATTAACGACTTGGATTATAACGACGAGCGTGAAATTTTCCGCTGCGATGTTAGCAGCAGAATTTTAATTCGTGGAATTGATGATGGCTTATTTACGCGTTTCCAAAGTTGCAGTCGACGACGTATTTGGAAATCACAGCATCCTGTGAATATAATTAAAGAGTTTTAACCATGAAGTAACTTCCCATTCAAGCTTTAATCAATCAGTGGACCTTGACACTTAAATGCCGATTCAGCATTCCTTCACTCCAAATTAGCATGACAATCGAGTTCCGGCAGCTAGGACCCGGAATCTGCTCCCTCGATTGTGGTCGCAAACAAAATGTCTGTTGGCTTATTTCCGGCATTAAGCGAATGCCTCTCTGGCGGGTGCGAGATCCCCTTACTGCTGTGTGGTTTGCTTGCATAATTTCCTGGCAGACCACACACACAACACTGCTTCTAACTGACCTCTCTCTACGGGATGCGTTTGATTGATGACCGTGGTCCCGTCGATTGGCCAACTGGCCATGAAATCCGCATCGCCTGTAACTCGTCCTCTCTCACTCCGCTTAAAGTTGTCGTGTTGCCCATTAGGAACATCTTGCCTGGAGCATTAACCTCTGAGCCCCGTTTCGGGTCGAAAATGGGACAATGAATGATTAACACGGCCATTCATCTGCATATAAATTTAAGTATGAAGAGGAACCCTGGCTTATGTGCTTTATTGTATGCCGAAGTGTTAACTGGACACTGGTTGTTAGAGGAAAGGAAACCTATTAAGGCTGCTTTGCTGTCAATTAATGAGGAAAGAGGTTAACTAGTTAAGATTGCATAAACAATGTTTACAGAAATGGCTTAAATTAATTATAAATCCATATTAAAACCTTCTTTATTCGTAAAAATAAAACTTTTTATGATGTGATTAATTTGATTTGTAATTCGTCCACAATAATTTAACTCCTTTAGCCTTAATTACAATTCAAACACATTTAAATACATCTAACAGTTCAAAGCAAAGCAAAGTATTTAAATTTAAGCGTTAGCAAACCCTTTTCTAAACGTTTTATTGCGGTCTTAACTCTTAACTGGACGAGAAAAACAATCTTTTAACGCCTTTTTGTTGGCAATTAATGAGTGGAAAGTTCAACTGATTCATTTGCTGATTCCCCCTTCTGTTTCAGCGAATGTAATTACATAATGACCTTTTGCGGCATTCTCCTTTGCTTCTTCCGCTCATTGTCCAGTCCTAGTAATTACCAGATAAAATAGACAACGGGACAGACAGGCGCTTGGATAGAGCATCCTGGCGAAGCTTTGTTGCCCGGCACACTAATTTCTAAGCTGAGCAGAGCAGTCTGGCATCAAAGACTTGGCCCTAGGAGCGGAAGCTAATTTAATGAAATATCCTGGAAGAATCCTGAGCATGAGTGTCTGCACTAATAGCCACGCTGTGCTCAATTATTCCGTCTCATTTGGAATATTGGGAAATTAATAGGAGGTAATTGACCTTCGAACAGCGAGGCGGCACTCAAAAAATTCCGCTTAATCAAACCAATAAAAAATTGAACATAACCAATACTTTTAATGAGATATTAGATGGAAACACTCAAGCAACATATAAAGAACACAAATACATTTCGTTAACTTCCCTTGCAAAGGACATTTTATTTACGAAGGTCCTCTTCACATATACGTGTTTATGCGTCCTTTTATTGACAGCTGTTTTGGTTACAGAATTCGATGTGTGTTGGCCATTAACATAAAGATACTAATTAGGCCCAGGACAAAGCAAAACAAGACGACACTGAAAACAAAGCCTTTAAAAACAAATATCTAATAGGTATTATAAAGATATTTCAGTGTTTTGTGTTCTTTCATATTTTAAAATAAGTTTGAATGTGAAACTTCCATTGCTTTATTCGATTTCAACCGGATTCTTATTTTAATTGGTAAGAATTTAACTAAATAATTAATTAAATTGCATTTTTTTTCCATACAGAATTGAAAGCAGTTAAATTTTTTAAGGCAATTTCAAATGCTCTTTAAAAGCACAAAACTATTTTCTTTTCAATAATACACCTAGACTATAACAAAGAATTTTGTTTCTATTTTATCTTATACCCACTGGGTTACTAAGGAAAAAGTAGTTAAGGCCCTACTAGAAATCGAGAATGTGATAAGGATATCCCTCGAGAAACTGAGTAGTGTTTGGAGTTGGGTGCCACATCAAACAGCACTAATTGGTCGGCGCAGCCACAGCAGCCAGGCGCTGTGGGCCCGGGAGATTCATGCCGGGGAAGGTGTCATTATCGCTGATGCCTAATGAATTCGTGGCTGGCAAATTCCATTAAAAGTACGACTTGGGAGAAATCTCATTCCCCAAAATAGGGGGAATATTTCCAGTCATTGTTTTGGTTCGCACAGCCACTGGAAACAAAGCATATTTGGAAAATATCATGCATACGCATCGTGAAACCAGCAATCTCAGCAATCCAATGAAAAAGCAAGCTTTAACATAGTTTATGTTTGCGGAGCAAGCTTAGTTTGTATCTGTGCTGTTGTTGTTGTTGCCCTTTTCCGGAATTGCCACACCTTCTCGGGAACTAGGGAGAATTTTTTAATAAACAGCATCAGGTCAGACGGAAAATGGCAGGGGAGAAACTTACCATAACGACGTTTTTTTTGTTCGTGCAAGCTTCAACCGCTCTGCATAAACCATTTGACAACGCACGTAAGTTACACAGTCCACATTCGCACACACTCACAGAAATGCCCATGAGCAAACAAACACTCGCTCACACGCACGGTGGCTCTCATTTCCTTTCACCGGAAGTGGTTTGTGTGCGCCAGTATGCGAGCGGGCGAGCGGGCGAGCATGTGTGCGTCAAGTTTTATATCATCTCTCTGCAGTTTTTAGCACGTTCCACAATTTGTACCCTCAGTTTTTTTGAATTTCATTTGTATACCCGATGAGAGGAGTATATGATATTCGCAAAAATCGGTGTAAAGATTAATTGCGTTTGTTCTTAGTGGATGTGCTATTTGTATATCTATATATGATTAGTTTTAATAGATAATAAAGAAATATAAACATTTTCTTTATAAATAAATATAAATATTTCTTATTTAAATTAATATTATATAATTAAGAATTATAAATAATTTTTATATACTTATACTTTTGTGTAAACAGTAAAGTACCTTTATTGACTTTTATTAATGTATTTTGAACAAAATTGAACATTTCATTGATATTCTTTTGAAATAATCGCTAGCTCTCGATTATCTTTCCCATTCAAAACACCTTGGGTAACTCATAGTCTGAAGCTCTGTCCATATTATTATTCCTTTGCCTTTCTTATGTTTGCCTTTCGAGAGACAACAATATTTGGGGTGTATGTACGTACGTTCCCATTGGATGATGTTCAGGTTCAGTTCTCTGCATGCATTACGTATACGCCACGTGTGCCGAGAATGGCATGAGATCGCCATAAAGAAGCGCCCAGCACTAGAAAGACGGCGTTTTTGTTTGTCATAGGGTTTTTGGGCAAACAGTCGAAACATGAGATTCTCGGCAATCAAGTAGGGATTTTCCAACACGTTTTAGCTAACGCTACACGAAAGATGGTATGTGTGTGCATAGTGATAGTTCCATAGCTTTCACTTTACGAAAGAGATTATTGTAAGTTTCCCAGCTGGAAGCAGAGCATACAGAGAGACTCACTACGTTTTCAATAAAGCAGCGCGTCATAAGATATGTGCAATTGCATCCTGTTGACTGAAATTTCATAAATCAAAATGCGATTGTATGGCTTTAGGGGAGACTAGACAAAGGAAATTGTGTACTTTCGTTCAGCTTATCCCTTCGAGTATATACAACTTGTTCAAGCTTTATGTTAGTAAAATGTAGCCTCAGGTATGTGTTACCATCGAAGCCAAGTGGATTGCCTGAAGGTTTCTGCCTTATTATTGTTTCCATCTTGAGCCAACACCTATGAAAGTTTAAAGACTTTAACCATTTATAGGCTTTCTAAGCTTGCACAAGTGAAAAAACACGTTGCTTTATGGTCTTCACCATAACCTCGCCAACAAACTGCATATAGATAGCTTGTGGCATTCAAGTTGGGCCTTGTGGCGGCAAAACTCCACTCGATTGTTAAGTGGAATTAGAGGGAGCTCTCCATTTTATTGCCGCAATTTTCCTAAAGCCAAAGCCGACATAAGGAGGACAGTAGTGTGCATATACACATAGGTCCTGCAGCGGCAGCTATCATTACATACAAACATAGTTTGGTGTAAAGTCTGGCAAGTTTTCCAAAAAGGAAATGCGCTAGCTGGCTTTTCGTTCTTCCTTTCGTAAGTTTTATAAGTTTGTTTATAGGGTGTGCGTGTTGTGTATTGCTGCCACATCCCCCCTTCTGACCAGATGGGGATGCGCTGGTCCTAGCTGCACTCTAGTCCTGCTGCCATTGCATTCTGTTTGCACAGCCGACGAGGAACCACTTTCCATGAGAGTCCTTCCTTCCTCACAGGTTCCCCCGACCCATGACCAGGATCGAGCCGAGAGCCATGCTGGGAATGTCGTCAAAGGATTTGCGTCACAGAATTTCGAGAGCCAACTCTGCTGCAGCTTGCATGCAGTCCTTACAAACTCGCATCCATTGGCGGCGGCAGCTGTAAAAGCAATTTGTAGCACACTTCGATTCTGTCGAGTCGAAAAGTAATTCAGCGGCAGCTGCCTTTCGGCAGAAAGGCAGAATCTACAGACTACGTACTATAGACTAATTGCAGCTGGCCAATCTAAATTCCTCGGAAAGGGACATCCTGTCCAGGATCTGCTCCCTCTTCCACTTCCAGTTACACTTCCGCTTCTCTAGTTTGTTTTCGATGCGCCGGAAATACTGGCAACTACGAGGGTCGTTTGATAAGTCCGTGACTTTTTGAATAAAATATATTTTTTTCG
>JAEIHY010008788.1:0-13023 GCA_018904565.1 Drosophila tsacasi | reverse complement strand
TTGGTCAACTTTTAAAAAATGGTTTTTGGCCAAGAAAACTGGTCGTCTGGACCATAGTGGCTTGGCTGTACAAAAATATTGTGTAAGTATTGCAAATCCTAAAAAGTCACTAGATCGTTGATACCCGTTGAGCTTCGGGACGGAAGGCCCTCGAGTCTCGGGCCCTATTCGTGTTTCCGTTTCCGTTTCAGGTAACAAGGATGCTCTTCCCATACTCTCTTTCAATAACTCTCTCCTCGCCCCCTGCCTACGTACACATGCATACATACAAAACAAATAAATATTACAGCTAAGGTTAATAAAGGTTTCCATTTTTTTGGCGGTTTTAAACCGATCGTCGCAGTTTTTGTGTCCTAATTAAAAAAATTTCTCATCCTCCTACGGCTCGTTGCAATGTCAATTCTTCAAACTTTAACTTTAAACTTTAACTAAACTAAATTAACTTTAATGGCCGCTCTTCTACCACTCCGACTCCGACTCCACCTCCTGCTCCTCGTTGCGGCCCAAATTCCCCGGCTTGGCACATGTGTTTCAGTGGTGATCGCGATAGCATTAACATTAACATTGACCCAAGCTTGCACGCGCTCGCATTAGCATTTGTATAATTAGAATACTTTAGTTTCTCAGTGTTTCCTATTCTTGCGGTCGCGTAATCCGGAAAAACGTATGTACACATTCCCCTTTTCCCGGCTGGCGGCCTTAGAGGCGGACGCGCAGCAGGAGCGAGGCCAGGAGCACTCCGCAGGCCACAGTCATCAGGGGCAGCTGCCTTAGGGATGACGCAGCTCCTCGGGTAAGGCCAATGCCCGCCTGCATGATCTGCTCCGGCGGCAGATCCATATCGGGGGCAACAATTGATTCTATAGGAATAAGGATGTAAGATAAGATGTAGTTCCTTGGGTTCATGGAAGCTCTGGTTTGTTTGACTCACCATCATCATCCTCGATTTGGAAATCATGATCCGGCGAGAAATTGGACCAGCCATGGGTGTTCTTTGCCTTCACGCGAGCATGCCACAGGCCGCGTCGGGGCAGGTCCAGTTGATGTGTAATCTTCCAGATGCCCTCGGTGTGGTTATGGCGATGCGTCTGCAGCACCGAGACTGTGCTCCAAGTGTAGGACTAAAGAAGTAAAGAAGGGGATTAGTTTGAGCTGAATGGGTTTAATATTTCCATCTTTCAGAAGACTGCAGATTAGCTTTGAATAAGGAAAATATCAATGAGATACTCTAAACAGATTTCGAAGACTAACTAAAAGTATGCTGCAGGAATATGATTGAGAAAAAAAAGAGTTTTAAAACATATTTTAGGGGGTAGAAAGTTCTTAAGTTCTTAAACCTTCCCAACTAAGAATTTTCCAAATTATTCCTTAATTTTCTTAATCCAAACCGCATAAATCCTACACTCATTCCTTACCCCCGTTAGCTGGTAATCCAATATGGCCTCAGAGAGCGGCTGACGACTCCTCACCAGCCAGTGCATGGTCACCTTGGTGCCCTCCACCTTCATATCCTCGAATTGCGGCGTCTCTGGATTGTAGCTCACATGCACCTTCACCTCATTCGAACCAATGGCGTTCTCCACCTGGCACAGATACTCGCCCAGATCCTCGTCACCCACTTCCCGGATGATAAGCGTGGTGCGATTGTGGCCATTGTGAGCGGAGTCCTTAAGGGAATACTTCTCCGAGAGCTGCAGGGTCTTGCCGTCCTTGATGAAGTAACTCCTGCCAATGGGATTGGCCCGATAGTTGCAGTACAGTTCCGCGGTGTGACCCTCTTCGGTATTCACATGATGCCGATGGGTGGACACCTTGGGACTGTACTGAACATCGACGGTGACCATGCCATGGGGAGGATCGTGACTGCCGTCGTCCCCCAGGCACTGATACACGCCGGCATTCTCCTCATCGATGTTGTCCAGTATAACAACGCCATTCTTTATGTCCTCCGGTGATGATTCCAAACGAAGACCCTGCAAAATACACGGATGAAGGAAGGAAGGTTGGGAATGATCGGAGGCGAATGGTTGGTGGCCATGAAAGGGGGAAAGTGGTGGGAAGAAAACACATACATTAAAGGACCACTTGATGGTATTCTCGCCCGGCAGATACGTCCGACACTCGAGCTTGTGGTGGTCGCCCTGCCTGAACGTCTGCGAGCGATCCGTGACATCGCGATCGTCGCAGAGGATCGACAGCCGGGCGCCCACCCGCAGTGTCGTGTGCTGTCGGACCATCTGCGGCAGGATCGCGCAATAGTAGTCATCGGAGTCCTCCGGTGTGGCGTCCCTCAGCAGGATGGAGTTGTTGGCCATGCCCTCCACGCGATGTCCTATGGCATTTTTCCCATTGGCAATGATTGTGTTGTTCTTGTACCACATCACGGCGTTGCTCACTAAGTTGGAGGGAGAGTTAATAAGGACCTTTTTTAGAAAGCTAATGCTTGGAAACTCACGCTGGAAATTGCGGGCATCACAGTTGAGCATCACATCATCACCCGGCCTGGCCTCGATCCTGAGATCATTCTCCACGAAATAGGGCGGCGGCATGGTTATATGCAAGGAGGACGTGACATCGCCCTTCGATGAGTCATCGGCACCATCGTCGACATCACCATAGTCGTAGTCATCATCCTGATATTCAGGTTGGTCTCCTTCTATTGGAGATCCTTGGCTGGGCACTGGAAAAGAGTTTAAATATTTAATTAATGTTTTATTTGTATTGAAAGAAATTATAGTAAATTCAAGTCCCTCTATAAAACAGATCCATAAAAGCACGTCTTCATATTTATGTTTTAATAACTCCTTACCTACAGTCTCTTTACGGATTTCTCTTTGACTTTTATGACTATCTAACCATATTAATAGGAAAAGTCAACAGTACGGATCACACCTATTACTCATAAAAACTACAGGTGTTATTTTTAATTTGCGTATAAATCGCACCTCTCTACCTTATGGAGAAAAACATACACATTTTATACTAGGCTATAATAAACAAATTAAGTGATCAATATTCAGTCGAGACACTACTACCATTATCCCATTATTAAATCACTCAGTTTGATATATACAAATATAGGAAAGGTGCATCAGAGTGAGTCACCCTCTAAGTGGTTCCAGACTTAATTGGAACTGATAAAAATCAGACAACATCCCTAGCAACTTCTGCTTCCAATCAAAGGGTCGCTTCGGCCACAAAGAACTTGTTTGTGAGAGAACGGAAATGAGCTTGAAAACAGGAACTAGGGGGAGATACTGCCAGGGATATTTGCAGATACTCGCACTTGATTAGCAATACACTTTCAGAGGATCTAGAACATTCTCTCTTTACGGCTACATCATAAAAAAATAATCAGATTATCTTAAGCACATTATCTTAACCAACTAGATATGAGAAGAGACGTGGCTAAGCTGTAAGTAAATTAACGCAGACCAAAAAAGCAGGTACAGTCAAAGAGGGATTTTGGATTTTGGATTGTTAAGTACCCTGTTCCCCCTTAAGACTGATGACTCCACTCCCGCCAGCAATGTAGGATTTATGCAAATCGTATGAGCAATTTCTAGCGGCCGCAATCTTTTATGTATAAGCCATAACAATTTGCATGCCATATGTGTGTTCACTTGACATCTAATGGCCGACAGTTGAGTGAGTCATGACTACACCAAAGCAACTCCATCATGGCCGTCGTATAAGGTTATGATGGATATTGCCGGGATTACGCAAGACGCTTAAACTCGTTATCACTGGTCGATAAAAGCTTTTTAAGGTGAGCCAAAAGTCGGAGCCTTATCCGCTCAGACGCCCCTTTTATGGTGCGGGCCACTTCGAAGTAAAAACAACAACAACAGCAAAAGAGATATAAAAGCTGGCCCAGAGCAGCATTGAGACCTTCACCGCAACGATCTAGCTGCAATCTTTGGCCTGTGTCAAGGTTGCATTCCTTGGATACAGATACAGCTGCAGATACGGATACATCCCTACTCCACGCAATTGTTGTCCGCAAGTAGGTCAGCGCCAAGAGTCAGCTGAGGGATTCAAGGGGGCCGCATGCGTCATCCAGCCCCCTTGGGCCAGCTCCGTCGTCCTTGGATCGATGTCGTCGGGGGTTGCAAATAAAAAACAGCTCCAGCAGCTACCCGGCAACAACGGCAGTCACTCTGGCTTAAGTTCATCCATATGGATGGATAGCTGGATACTTGGGCTTCTCCCTTTCGCACTTTTGCCACTCGCTGCGATGACACCCCCAATCTCCAGCTCCAGCTCCGGGTCCCCTCTCAGTGCAATCGTTTTAAGTGGAACAAAGGCGTCAGGATGTCGCGGCGCCAGCTTTTCATCCAGAGGCCCGTCCTCGACCCCCCAGCGCGTGGCACTCCTTCTCTGTCTCTAAACTCGAGTTCAATGTTACACACAATGGCCATTTGTGGCCTGCATTGGCATTGGTACGTCGTCGGGAATTTGTCGCAGTCCATTCCTCCATTCCGGGCCAACTTTTGATGACTTTGCATTCCCTGACAGATGAAGTCATGTTAAAATGTTTATGGCGACTCGCAAAAGTTTTTCGTGTGGGTTTTACTTGGAACTCTGTGCAGATGTTTGTTATTTTTAAAAAGATGTGTGCTTTGTCTGCTCTTCAATTTGTAGATATTGTAGAGACTGATTTGGAGTTTGTAATATTGATTTAAAACTATTTTTGGAGTGGTTTTGCAGGAGTATATTTGGGATTCATCTTTAAGCTAAGCTAGGTGTTCTGTGTGGTTTTTTTACAAACTTTGTTGATTAGCTTATAGTTTTTTTTATGCATTTTCTGCAGGCAATAGTTTCTGAATATAAATTGTAATATTTACCAATTAAAAATGAGACTAGGAGAAGTCCTATACATACAAAACATATGAAATCCAAGCCATATCTTGGCTCTGGTTAATGTAAGCTAGCTATAACTACTTGGTGAAAGTCACACTAAACTATAGAGTATCAAACAAGTAGTTATCTCAATTAACTTTAAAAGTTGGGACGTAATTAAAAGTGTCCATCAATATTTGAATAGGTTTCAGCTGCATTAATTGAATTGTGCTTTTCGTCCAGTTAACTTTTCCCAGCTAAAAGTTAAAAAGCCATTGCTTTTGCTGTTTCCTGGGAATGCAATTATATATATTCATTACTTTGCCCCAGATTCCGAGTAAGTATTTATGTATTTCTAGTATGTAAGCACCATTAACGAGGTTTCCTGGCGCCATAGACATATGTACGTACTCCACTCGAGCCGTATTATCAGCAAGGTCAGACAAGGAAAATCGCCTTCTACCGCCGTCTCGACCGACCATTGATAACTCCCATTCAAGATTCAGTTCAAGATTCTCCGATGCTATATAGAGTCCGTTTTGATTGCCAATTCATGATCACATCGCTGGCGTTTTTACATTATTTGATGTCCCGCATGTGGTGGTTGGTTGCATGAGATATCGCATACAGACACGGATGAGTTATGAGGTCAATAAGTAAACAAATCTAGAATGGCCCACATCGACACATCCTCGCTAGCCCCACAAGTCTGCTGAGTCAATGAAATGTGTATAAATAAATGATGGCATCTCTGCTCTGCCCGCCACCGTTTGCCAATCCTAAATGCACAGAATATTTTTTTAAAATCTAGGAACTCGAAAGGAAACCTCATCCAGATTTGGACGAGTGGGGGAAACATTCCTTAATCGACATGTCATGTCCAAGTCGATGGAGAAGTCCGATTGTGATGGGGGTCGTAAAAGTGCCCAGAACTGGGTGAGTTCCAAACGTCGGGGCAGTGGTCAGAGCATACAGTTGATCTTCCATAAGCTGAATCTTCCTATGTTGTATTTAGAGATTATTTTAAGGGGGTTTTTTATTATTAAGTGATTAGAGATCTTAAATCACTTGAAAATGGTAAATGCTTAATGGAAAACAGAGCCTTTTAACAGATTTGAAAATATTTTCTTATCTTATAGAACAGGCTTCAAAAATCTGCATGCTTATTTATATACTTGTAAATAAAAAGGTTTCAGATGTATAAAAACTACTAGTTTTTATAGTATTAAAACCAATTTTTTAATACACTCAGAAAAGCTAAAACAAATGCTAAAGACTAGACTTCAGATCAAAAGTCAATGAGAATAATATATTATAAAGACACTCCACTGTATACATAATTCGATTCCCTGAATTTGCATAGAGACGCACAATAAACGGGAGGCAACTGCCGACAAAATACAAACACATAATAAATGGAAAATTAAATTGAAATCAATTGAATCGGCAAATCGATTTCCCCCCTTCAGCCCCCCATGGGTGGGGCCTCACGCATTTCCTCCGCACCCTCGGCAGCCGCCGCTCCCGAAGCATTTTGATTGATCAAATCACTGATTTATTATGCGATCTTTATTTTTGGAAAGCCAACGTTGCGAATGCGTAATTTGATCATTTCGTTGTTTTTCGGAAAATACAAAAACAAAAAAAAAGGAGCCGCCGAAAAGTCAGCTAAGCATTTTATGCATGCAGATCGTGCATATATACTATGTATATATATTATGTACATACATAAGAGTACACTTAATCGCCAATTCTGGGAACATTGTTTTATTAGAGCCCCAAGGGACGGACTGCTGGATCTGGCTAACCTTGAGACTGTCTATCTGTTTTCGGTGTAAATAAACCAAATTCCCATTAGGGCCAAGTCTTTATCAAGTCTTTTTGTGAGTTCTGCAACTGAAAAAGAATTCAAAACACGAAAACAAATATTTTTGTTGGGTCGCGCACCGAGTATACTCGTTGCCGTATTATGAAAGATTGTACAAATTGACTGGGGCAAGTTGTTTGTAGGCCAAACATTCTTGGATATTTTGGAGCAGCTAGAATATTATTGACATATGAGAACGCCAAGTTCCAAATTACCCACATGTGTGTGTGTGCTTGGTTATCCGCTGCCTTATCTCATGGCTAAAATTGGATGAAATTCACTTTTAATTAAAAACCATATACTACATATATAGTATATAAATATTGGAATATTCTAGCGAAAACACATCGTGGTGGCCTATGCCCTGGGACAACAGATAACTTAAAATTCAAGGGGCGTTTCGCATACACAGAGAGCTTCTTTTTTGGAAGGAACTGAAATTGGCTTAGGATTTTATTTGAATTACAATTATTTGATATTTTATTTATTCAGAATATATTAGTATTCTTTTGTGATCAAAAGAGAGTTTCAACTAAAACTAGTTTTGAAATGAAGTATCTTTAATGAGTATTAAAATTCCTTTTCGCAGAAACCTTTAAGTATTGTTTAACATTGATTTTGGTTTCCTAAACCGCTAGTTTTCCTTTGGTTAAAGAAAACGTGACCTAATTTCGGTTATTTAAAAAATATGCAACAATTGGTATGTAATATATTCGCATATTGATTTAAATCCTTTGAAAAAAATGCTTTTTGTGAGGCAGTAAAAAATTACCCAACAAAGGAAACTTCCTCCTTCAGAATGTCCCTTCCCAACCCAATAAACCCAACTTATTTCTCTCTGTGCAACAGCCAGAAGGCAAAAAACAAGTTTACGAGGCAAAATTCAACATCAAAATGGCATTCTGTGCACAACGTTTCGCTTCGTGCATGGCAAATATTTATTCTATTTATTTTTTGTTCGTTTTCCCATTGCAGAACACATGGCACCCGGGAAAATGACGGGAGGAAAGTCTGGTTAAGTTTCCACTGGCAAGTCAGGAAAATGGGGGAAAGTAGAAGAGTTTCCAAGCCAGTGCGTGCGTGGAGCAGATGGAATGTGAACCGTTATCAGCAATTTGCGCCATAATTCCAAAAGCGAATGAAATTTAACTTTAACTTGCCGAGCGGCGAGATAAGTGTTTGCCTCTCTCCGGCGATAAGATATGCTTGTTGTCCCAACTGGCACCCATACCCACCTACATTCAGTTTACGCAAAAGATAAGCCCCTCGGAGCCCTCCGTGCACGTGGCTCTGGCCCTGGCTCACACCTACACGGAGGCGAGTGTATCTGGAAGCTTTCCCGCGGCGCCCCAGTGTGTGTGCGTGGGGAGGAGGGTCGTGACTCGAACTCGATAGCACGAGCGGCGGCGGCGGCTCATTACCTATTTCTGTCCGCTGATATTCGGTAATTCATAATTTCTGGAAACTTACGTAGACCCATTGAACCGCAACGACGCCGCGAGACTTTGACTTTCGTACGTTGATTTTGTGTAAATTAAAAGAAATCAAAAAGTTAAGGCAATAGGGGATCAATTAAGTACACTCCCGATAGGGTTCCGGGGTGTGCCTCAAATAATTCCATTGATATTCAGCATTTGCTGTCTGGAAATATGTAGGCATAATGTAATGAAAACATAAATCACTCCATTTCCATGAACTAGACATGACGAAGGGGTAGATACATACATATATCGTAATATATAGTAAGGAAATGTGTCATTGGAAGTTACCTTGCTAATTCTTTTCTTGTTAGTCAGGGATTACTTTAAACCAATATTAACTATACAAATTTTGTAGGGGAAGTATAAATATTGAGGGGTTTAGTTTAGTAATTACTTAATCAAAAAATTTGTTTCCTTTAAGGTCAGCGAAATGTCTCATTCGAAAATGGCAAAAGAAGTTTCCTGCTAATCAAAACTTTGAAACATATAAGGAATTATTACCCAGAAAACTTAAATAGTCAAAATAAATAATCTTTTCTTATTTTAAAGAAAGAGAAAATATATGTATTTGGAGCAAATTAATTCAAATGTCTGGCAATATTACCTTATATTTGGTTAATGAGCTGACAAATGTGTCATTGAAAATTGGCTTTAAATTATATCTTTCCTTAAAGAACTAATACCTCAGGAAGAGCAAACATATTTGGTACACATTAAAAGAAACTAAGGAAATGTCTCTCAGATTGCCTTATATTTTGTTAATGAGCTAGCTCACAAGCTTATTAAGCATTTTTCAAAAGAAATTATGACACGGGAAAAGAAATTCTACATAAGAATTTTTATAGATTTTATTTAAAGGTAAGAATAATTCCAGGTTTAAGTTTAAGCAATTTAAGCACACCTCAGCCGCTTTATGTTCTCTATTTTCCCCACTCAAATATTAATATAATTTTTACGACCCCTTTCTAAAGACCATCAAAGCTTCTTCTGCTGCACTTTCGGGTCTTCCCAATTTCTTATCTTTACAAGTACTCATAAAAATATTACACATTCATTACAACCCTCTGTCTTTCTGTGTATCTCTCTGAGTCGGAGATTTTCCCGGAATTTCCTCTGCAGCAGAGCTTGCGATAAAAACCACTTTGGTGGCTCAATATCTGATCGTGTTATTCGAAATTAGTTCTTCGATTTAATGGGCCATTAGGGCGAGTCCTTGACTTACCAGAGAGTTGTCCAATTAGCAGACAAATGAGCAGCAGCCACGTCGAGTCTTTCGCTTTGATCATGATGATTGCTTTTTGCTGTCTTTGATTTGTGCGTTTGATTATCGGTTTGAGTTCGGTGCGGAGGTAGGTCGTTAACTGCAATTAATATGTTGGGTTTGTACTTAATTAATTTGCCAGCCCCCCAAAATATAAAGCTCCCAAATGGGAGCCGCAGAGGCCGCCGAAAACGTTTACAATGTCTATATAATTATTTGGCTTTATGATTTCTTAATTTCGCGTATCGTTTTTGTCTCTTTGATGGTGTCTTTTGTATGCGAATCGCGTCGTGGACCGGAAACTTCTAATTGACTTCGGCAAAAAGCAAAAAGAAAAGCGCGCGCGCTTACTACAAACGAATTTTTTTTTGCAACTACAAATTGCAACCGGGGGGGTGTTGGGGGAGGCGAAAATATTCGAACGATCGGTAAATATTGGTCACTCGCTCAGACGCGCGCGTTATGCAAGCCACGAGTTGTACGAATTTGCTCTCGGCCGATAAGTTGTATCTTGAAGATATTATGATCTCTATGCGAAAAATCGCCATTTGCTAGTTGTTGCTACCGATGCTGTCGCTGGCTAATTTACAGCTCACATCGAGTGCCTCTCTCTCTCGGTACAGTAAGGATTCTATATAAGGGTGACATTGGGATTGTGTAGTTAAATCTAGTTTAATTGAATTTATTGTTTATTTTGCAGTTTTTAATAGACTCTGATGCTATAATTTAAGTTTATTTTACTGGAAATCAGACCAACAGAGGTACTAGGTTTCCAAAATATTTTAAAATAGTGTCTACAAGTTTTTTAATGAGGAAATATAATTCCCATATTTTAATGTAATATATTTAAGTCAGATTATAATGAAAAGGAATCCTAAATTTACACCCTATAAATTGTAAATATAAACTCAAAGCATTTCATAAACCCCAGCTTAAACTCTCCCCAGCCTTAAAGTTCAAAAAGTTAATTTTAAGGAATTTCGACTGTGTTTTTTCTCCTCTCGGAGCTGACTCAATGCCAGCCGGTCAGTAAAGTGGGTCGAAGTGGGGGGCTTTGGGGGTTCTGTTGGGTCAGGGTGTGCCAAGTCGAATAGCATGCAAATGTTTATGCATATAAATAAATTAATGTGCAAATGCGAAAAAATTGTACAGCACGAAAAGCCGAAGTACTCGTACATAATGCCGCGGCACACCAGCCGACAAAATTCGGGCCTCTGCTGATATTAAAAGCTGTTTGCAAATGGCGGGCATAGCTTCGCCGATCTGCATCCGTACGCAAACATATATATATCTGTATTTGTTTGTATGCCCGACTCATAAAACAAACAGTTTTGCAATTGCCTGATGATCATAATCCATTGGCTGATGCATTTGCAGGCAAAAAAAATTGAAAATATTGCAATATTAGTGGAAGAAATAGTCGGCTTTTAGATGCTCTTAAAAAATAATTACTTAAGGAACGTTCCTAAATGGGATTTGATTTCTTTTTGATTAATTTTTTCATGTCTTAGGCTTACGATTTAGGAGATTGTTTATATTTTATTGATCGATATATGTTTATATTATATTTAAAAAAGAAAACAGAAGTATTGGTCATAGCAGAGTAAATGATTAGCAAATTGTTTTGAAATTTTGTTTTGAAAATTGATATAATATATTTAATTTGTAAGCCTTTAAAATATCTTAAAACCACCCATAAGAACCAGATATTTCTGTGAACATCAGGCACGTTTCTGGGCTTATTTGGTTTATGAGTGAATTCTCCTGAAAACTCCCTCGTAGCCTCCACTCCAGCATCCCCGAACAAAAGCTCCCTAATGAGCGGCAATTTCCGTACTCGCTTGTGTAACAGAGTTTTTCCCAGAGTCTTTATTTTACGGGGTGTCATCTAACTATACGGCACCTCTGATATATGACGACTGCAGCTCGTAAGTTACGACAGTTGACACCTTTGCCTATCACCAAAAATAAAAGAAGATAGATTCTACCGCCTCTCGGGGGCTCTGTGTGTTTATCTATTTGAAAATCAAAGAAAAATATATGGAAGAAGGTGCAAACTTGGTTCCTTTCTTCGCTGGCTCCTCTTCGAATCAGTGCCTCGATTGTTGTTGTCTTTGGCGCTTTGTTTATTTACATTGCGCTCCAAGTTTACACACGCACACACACGGGAACACACAGTCACTGACTGCACTTGTGTGTGGGTGGGGGGGAGCGAGTGCAGCTGTCTTGTATCTGAGGAATGCTTTTTGGGGATCAACGCTTGCACTTTGCCGCCACAAATTGAATTGAAAACTTTTCTGTTATGTTCCGTCTTTGGTTCTTTTTTTTGCGCCTACTGTAAATAAAAAACAAGTACAGAAAATTTGTTTTCCATTCAGCGTTTTTGTTTGCACATCCTCCCTTTTTCCCGGGGCAGCAGCTGCCCCCAATTGGTAACTACCGGGACACGGGAAAAATTGAAAATAATTTTGAAGGATTTAAAATAAGATAAAATATTGAAAAATAATTTAAAGCAAAAAAATATTGTCAGGACACTATCGAATTTATAGAATACATTTACAGGAAATTATATAAATTTAATCTATTTAAAGTTTAATTTTAAATGAAATTTATAAAGAATTATATAAGTTTGTTCGTTGTAAAGTTAAATTGTATTATTTTAATATTGATTGGGAAAAGTTTGACGTTAATTTTGAACAAAAAATAATTTAAAATAAAAAAAATAAATTAGGTAAGTTAAAAGTAATCTTTTTGAAATAGATTATTTTATGAAGAAGTTGTCATTGAAAAAATATTATTTTTCAGCTTAAGTTAGCTTGATTTTCCTTTACTTTTGTTTTCTTTGGGTCATGAAAATCCGTTTGAACCTAATTTTTTCTTAAGGAAATGCTGTTTTCTAGTTTCTATGTAACTTTACAACACTCTTCGAAAACCTTAAGTTTTTAAATATATTTTTTTCTTCCTGTGTCTCGTTCCTTTTCTGCATCATTTTCCCTTTCGTTTGGGTTACCTGTTTTCCTTTTTCTTTTTTAGTTTCTTATGCTATTTTTCCCGTGTTGTTTGGTGTATTTTCGTTGCCGGCACAACGACAACTAATTTACATATTCGTACATATTTATAGAATGTGCAGCGAGGAAGAGCGATGAAGAATTGCAACTGAAACTGAATTTGAATTCCTGCCAAAATGGTTTCTTTGCAAATAAAGTAAAAGTGAAGATATAGAGCACACATCTGCCAGTGCATCTGGCTGCAGCATAGATTTTGTATACTCAAAGGAATTATGGTGATTCATCGCCTGAACAAAAAAAAATCACAATATCTTCAGAGTCTTGAAACTTCAGGGCCAGAGTTTAAAGAATGGATGCGATGCGCTCAAGATTGTTTCGAGTATTTCGCCTCGTATTTATTTTGCCCGAGAGCCTAGAGGAGGGAAACTGGTTTCTTAGCTGGCTTGGTCCCCAGATACCGACGCGAGATGAGACGAAAAATTCGGTTAAAACGTTACAAAAGGCTTTTTTTTATCGAGGCTGTTGTTGTTGTGGTTTTTTGTTTTCTTTTGTTTTTCCCCGATT
>JAEIHY010008785.1:0-22639 GCA_018904565.1 Drosophila tsacasi | reverse complement strand
CCCCTCCTGGCCAACCAGATGCCGGTCCAGATGGGCGGCAGTGGGCGTGTCCGCTGGGACGGGCGACACATGTTACGGGTCAGTGGCGCTGCTGCCGTTGCCGCCGCTGCCCCCGGCTTACACTTTTCGGTTTAGATTTTATTCATTTGCATATATGCATGCTTATGATGAGATTTATTTATTTGATTCTCACCCACCCGACCCCCTTTCTTGTCGCCTTTTTTTTGTGTGCCACGATTATGGCGGGTTAAGTTGGCGGCGATGTGGAATTTAAGCTAGGTGTCACATCGCCCTGGCGCCCGGAATATAAATCGTTCGGATCACAGCCACCGAGGGGACTGTCATAAGTGAAAAATAAATTCTCAGCGGAAGCATTTAGATATATATTATGAACGAGATAAATTTTATTCGGAGGCTTAATTCTTTAAAAGGAATTATCTCCGTTAAAATTTAATTAATATAAACCAAACCAACCGCATGCTCATCAGTAATTAATCATACACAAGTCCTGCGAAAAGCATTATTCACAACAGGGCAATGATTGATCATTGGCAGTTAAGCAAATTATTTTATGCCACTGTCGGCTGTTTAAGACAATTCATAATCAAAAATTAATGTTGTTGATTTTAGTTTATGCTTTATCAGTAGTGCTAGAACATGAATGTTTTTAAGTTATATTTACTAATTAATTTATCTTTAATCAAAAATTAATGTTGTTTATTTTTTAATGTGATTAGTTAAGTACTCTGTAATCATATGCTTAAGTGACTTAAGTCGCGTCTTTATTCCCCCACTGCAATTAATCAAAAATCGTCTCGTGCAGTTGACCTTTGTACGTACAGTCACGCCGCACATCCGACCAGGTGGCAACGCTGCGCGAAGGTAAACAAAACCCTAACCTAACTTTGGCACGCAACACGCGCGCGATTAGCAGCAATTTGTACGGCAATTAAGCTCAAGTGCAATAAAAGTTATTCGCAATGCAACGCAGGGCACTGCAGGAGCAGGAGCAGGAGCAGGATCTGAAACTGTACAACAACGATGACAGCCGCAAGTCGGGAAAGTCGGGCAAGTCAGCAGCGGCGGAAGCCAAAAGTTATGCACTTTTTTAAGTGAATATGATTGCATTCTAATGTCAGGCCATAAATTAGCGACTCGGACTCGGGACTCCCGGACTCGGGTACTCCGCCGGCGTGGCATGACCTCAGCTCAGCACGCGACCCACGCCGCCGCTGACAGGCAGCCCCTCCTCCTCCACCTCCACCTCCTCGCATCGCACTGCATCGCATCCCCACTGCGCGTTACGTGACAGGAGTATGTGAAACTTTTCAACTTGAACGAAAATTTATATGCTGAAAAATATAGAGAGCGAAGCCAGTGGCACACCAACATCAACCAGCCAGCGGCCACAAAAAAGGGAGAAAAAAGGAGGAAGAATGAATGCGGCACATAAAAGAGTTTGCCAAACATAAAATACCCAGTAGCTACGCCAGGTTTTCCCCATCTTCTTTACGATCTTAGCCATAAAAGTATGGAATGGCTTCATTTGATTTCAAACTACTTGTGATATTGCTATCAAAGAGATAGAGTTTGAACTGGCTGCCATTATCAAAAAAGCTCGCGGAATGTCATCACTTGAGTTATTGGTAAAGTTAGAGAAATGTAGAGAAATGATTAAGTAGTTGGTTTATAGTCTAGTAAGGACATACCAAATCCCACATCTTTGGCTCTTTTCGAACTCGAGTTCAACCATTATTCATTGGGATTAGATCAGATCATTGCCTCCTGTGAAACTCGTGATCCTCCATTACTCCTTTCGATCTACATAATAATATTTTATAAGTTGTTAGTAAGACATTAAATAGTTCGTATCCCAACCTTCAGATCATTAGCTCTTATAAAACCCAAGATCAGTGGTCTAAAACCCCCCTCGAAAGCTATATACCCTTTTCAAGCCAATTGAGGGATATCAAATAAAAAAATGAAAGGGCAAAAATGTGCGAAAAATGCACAGTGCACGACTGGGCCAGGGGGGAAGGGCGTGCGAATCCAAGTGCGAGGATGAGTGCGAGGATGAGGACGAGTGCGAGTGCGAGTGCCAGTGCGAGAGGGTGTGATGAAGTAAGAGGTCTGCAAGTGGGGCGGCGACATTTTGTGCGGTTTCGCGTGCCACTGGAAAGTTGAACGTGCTCAGCTAATGCTGATACTCCTGCTCCTGCTCCAGCTCTTGGCTCCAGCACATCTGGCCCTGCCAAGGCCAGGGAGGGCATCGGTGGGCGTGGCACTCGCATGCCGCCCGCTCAGCAGATGAAAAACTGCTGCGGATTACTACGTGGTGGTAGAAACTTTTTGACGCTTGATTTTCATGCTGAATGTAATCCATGTGTACGAGTATTATTCCCAGCCTGATCCTGGACCCGCGGCTAAATATGTCGACAATTAAATTGCATGGAAAGTAGTGTCTGTTCCACTATAAAATTAATATGTTAAACATTGCCTTAAATGGTTATTTGTGCAGAGTATTAAGGAGAACTTTCTGCAAAACCCAAAAAGGGTTACCAAGCTGGAAGTCCTGAAAAGGACTCCGTGTGGACCACGGATTGCGGCTGCTGCAGCGAGAGTGATCCCCTCCCCTTGAGGGCCTGGAGCTGGACCCTTTTCCCCCGCTGCGTATTTAACATTTTTGATGTGGGCCCCGCCAAAGAAAGCGAAACTAATTTATTTCCATTAGTCGGCGACGTCGGCCACGTGAAATATTTCCGCTAATTGGCATTTGGCAGGCCAGGCAGCGGCTCCCAGCCTTTGGATTCTGGGTTCTGGATGCTGGGAGACCTTGGGAAACATTCTGTAATTAATCATTTTCTGATTTGGCACTCAGGCAAGCTCTCCCAGGACTCCCCGGACTCCCTGGCATTTTTCCGGGCATTTGGCGTCGCCGGCCTGGCATTTTACGCGCCGTTAAAGTTTAATCGAAAAAGTATTTTTGTGGCCAATGAAAATTCCAATAACGAAATGCCAGGCCAGGTCAGGTCCAGGTCCAGATCCTCCCCTCCCCTCCCCCAACAAACTTCTTGACTTTTTTATGCCCCGCAGGGCAGGAGAAGTTTTTGGGCCTGCTCGTGCACCTGTAGCCAGGTCACTTTCCCTTGATTAGTGGGGGAAGTGGAGTGGATCCGTCTCCGGTCGCGGACATTGATGCAGCCTGCAATTGACGGACAACGGACAGCGGACAACGGGACTTGGTCGTCAAATTGTCTGGCTGACTGGATATCTGTGGAACTTTCGCAATGTGTTGCGCTGTGGCCATTCGCAGGAAACAGGAAAACTTTTCCCCCTAATGCGCAATTAAGCAAAAATTCCAGAGACCCTCCAGCTCCGGATGAGATTGTGGATCATCACCTAGAGGGAGGAGGCGCAAGTTAAAATGTTGGAAAATTGTGCGGCTTCACGGGGCTGAGGATGGGATCAAAGGCGGAGCAATCGCAACTTTAATTGCATGGAATCGAGGCCCAGGCCGGAGGTAAGTATGCGCACTAAGTTGACCAACAATATATAGGAAAAGTTTCAGTTTATTCAGTAATAAAGTTTCCTCCGCCATTTTTGTAGTTCAGTTTTGTAGTTGTGAAAAAATGTATGCCTATTCCCTGCCTTCGGGTCATATAATTGTATTTCACATCTTAAAATAGAAAGAATTTGGTAAAAATAATATTTAAAGTGAATTATACCTAATTCCTTGATTAAACATATTTATATTCAAATAAAGAATGTTATTTGTGAGTCACTGATTGTCGAAAGGGTGTCTTTTGAGATCCTAAAATTGTTTGTACTTATTTCATTATTTTCAAGCTTCCTCTTCAAACAATTTCAACTTCCTGTTAACGTTTTAACTGCTTCACCACATCTCTAGCCATGAAAATTGTATCATTTTGACACAAAAACAAACAAATTCATAGGTCTTACACTTGAAACTAAAACAGTGCCAACTGCCAAGCTCATACGAAGCTGATTTTATCCAGGATTTGACGTGGACCCCCGCGCAATGGGAGCCAACGAATCGCGTCCAGATCAGGGAGGAGGCGCCACTCCCCAGCAGCAGCAACAGCGGCAGCAGCAGGAACCATCAACGGAACCCAGAGGGGAATCCAAAGCGGAAGCGGAACCGGAAGCGAAGGCACAGAGCACGCTGCCGAATGAGCAGGAGGAGCACCTCAATGAGCCAGTCTTGGTGGCAAATGAAAGCCCCAAGTTGGTGAGGCGCCGATCGAAGGAGGGCAACCTAATGACCGCCATCGAGGATATTCAGCGGCTGTGAGTATGACGGAAAATATAGTTACTCTTGGGAAAATCCTTTCCTTTATATTTTGTATAATATATATTGTTGTTTAGTTTAGTTTGGCCTTAAATATTGTTCTCAATATTAAAATGAGTTCCTTTAACATAATCCTAGGTACATTTAATTTAAGCTGCATATTAAGCTCGTTTTTTTCAACTTAAACAAAAGTTAACCTCTAAAAGTAGCTTGTTAAATTTATATAATATAAATAATTCTTGTGATTTTGGAGAGAACATGAGAACAAACAATTTTTTAACGATATTTGAGTCCAATTTAAAAGGCTCTTTGCTTGAGGGAGGGCTAAGCAGGGCTAGAATATGGCATAAACTCCCACTATTATAGTAATACATTTGCTTCGAACTTGTTCCAGTTCCACGGAGGCCATCTGCCAGGAGTTTGACCGGCTGCTAATCCAGGCCCAGGGACAGATTAAGGAGGTGGCGGAGATGCCCTGCGTGAATGTAGCAAACCGGCTGAAGGACTGTCTGAATCACCATCGCCAGCGCTCCTGCAATTGCTTTTCGGCCATGGAGCAGTATCGCCAGTGCGTCCTCCGGGCCACCCAGGACCGCGTGGACGATATAGCGGCCAGGGAGCCCGTTATGATACCGGTGGTGCCGCCGCAGCCAACGCCACGTCCCGCTGCTCCGCGGCACCGTTCGCAGCGCAGCTGGTGGCGGTTCTGGACCTGGTTCAAGTAGCCCTTTTCTCCGGTTTTTCCCGGATCCCTTATACAAACCGAAGCCAAGCCATCGGGGGCGGTCGGAGGAGCGGCCCTAGTCTGACGAATAAAGAAATGGCTTTATTAATTAAAAGCAGAAACTTGAATCCATTTAACTGCCAGGAGAGGGGCCGTCGTCAGGTGCTGGGAATTTCCGCAGGACTTGGCCACAGTGTTGACTCCGGCTTGGGGAAATTGATAGTGCACTTGTTAGTGTCCGACTGTCCCGGTGGGAATTCAATTTAGCTCGAAGTTTCCTTTCAACTCGGAGACCCTAAGGGAGTAGGGTTTCTGGGTAAGAGACAGGTCCTGTTGTCAGGCTCCTAAAGAGTACCTTTTTACAAGTCCTTCCAGATTGTTAGCCGTGTTACAGTATATGTCTTAGCCCTCGGATTAAGTCACAGTGGGCAAGCTTGAATGTTTCGTTTTGCTGTTTATTATTTCCTGTAACTTCCACTTTCCGAGATCTCAAACGTAAGTTTTCCGGTTGCCTTGCATAAGCTCCTGCGATATTGTGTTGCTCTTCCAATTTGTGGCTTAGTCTGTCCATCATAACCAGCTGTCACTGTGGCGGACAGGCGGGAGGTGCGCTTATGAAATGCAGATTCACATTCACAGGGATGCAGATGAGGATGGGACTGGGGATGAGGATGCACATGCCAGCTCCAGTTGCACATTAGCCCTCGGGGTCCTCAGCCTCTCTCTGTTATCTGTGTGCGCTTGTATGTCCATTCATTTATTTAAATGTCTATATCATGTGGCCAGAAAGAGGCGAAGGAGCAGGAGTCCAGGAGTCGACGGCGGGAATGCAGAATTGCAATTTGCAATAAAAGTAAATCTGCTGTGGCGCCGAACTCTGGCTGGCTGGCTGGCTGGCTGGCTGGCTGGCTGGCTGGCTGGCTGGCTCCTTACATTGTTAGTCCTGGCCTTGCCCGAAAACCAGCTGCTGCCACCCAACGGTACACCGAAAAGCAGCCAAGGATCTGGGATATATGTATATAAACAGAAAATCCTCAGTATTTGCGGCTGCTTATTTCTCCCGGTGCACCGCTCGGCTGCTGTGTGTGTGTGTGTGCCCACGGTTTCTGGTTGAAAGCCTTTCGGGCAAGGTAAGCAAACATTAGAATTTATTAAATCCAGCTCATGCAAGCCGTCCCGCCCACTCGCCTCGCCTCGCAAAAAACAAAACGGAAAAAAGGGAGCCAAAAGGGGGGAAAAACAGAAAATAGGGAGAAAAATTATTGCATATAAAGCTCACCTTGATGTGGAGCACATTCAACTTTCGGGGGGTTCCCCCTCAGCTCACACTCACATGCGGCGGACACCAGATTCGTTTGTATTATCTCGACACACACTCCCACCCACACACACACACACACACACATCCCGGCACATATTTGCCCGCACATAATCCAACTTTGCTTTTAGCATTTGGCAAGACAAACAAAATGGCAGCCCCGAAAAGGAGTTATCCTGCCGCTACACTGACCGAAAGCATTCAGCGAGGATATCTGATAATGTAATTGATTCGTTTCGGGGTAAACACGATTAAGAAAGCTACAAAGATATTGTATGCAAAGTACCACCGGTTAGTGCGTCTGCCGGTTATAAAGTCGTAAAATCGTCGGTCCCTTGAATAGATACAAACACGATTGGTCTCAGCGTATAAATTTCTGAAAAAATTTCATATAATAATAATACTGAAAAATAATCAAAAATAAATCATTTTATATAGAATTTTCACAAAGTAACCAATATCATAGCATACTTTTTGGTTCGCTTAAAAAAAAAATATATATGTATATTAATTTTTTTAGTAAATTGATTCATTTTACAAAAATAATATTTGGAATACACGCATTTTAAACTAGAGAAACCCTTTTTTAGGATCTGCAAATTCCTGATAACCCCAACAACAGACCTAGTCTTATTGCATTTTTTGCTTATTCTTCGATTATTTGTTTAAGCCGGAAATCAAGGATAATGCTGAAAAAGAAATGCAAACTGCCTTTATTTGAGTTATTCGTAAGATTTGCCGGTTAAGTTGTTGCTTCCCCAGGAAGCGGGCGATTTATTATCGCAACTTAATCTCACAAAAACACGTCAAACCTGCAAATGCTCCAGCCACACCTCTCCCAGCTCCAGAAGGGTGTGTTAGTGTGGGTGTGTGTGCTAGTGGGGGTGTGCATACATTCGTTGGCTTCATAAAAAACCAACTACATGGAGTGCGCATAGCTACAACAAAAAACGAGGAGGAAAACATGCAGGCAAATCACAGTGTACAGCGCACTCGCTTTTTTTTTTTTTTTTTTTCGAGCCCCCTTGACAACCCAGCCCCTGGAAATTTCCATTCAGCTGCCCTTGTGCGGCGGTTACACTGAGCAAATAATTTTAGAAATGTAGAGTAATATAAAAAGAGGTTCGGGAGCTATGACTACCTATCAAAGCTCAAATTAAAGGACTTAAGTTCTGGAGGTAGCATCCTGGTGTCTTAATCTATAAGAAATGATTTAAATCCTTGGGGAATAATTCAGTATCTTTCGTTTTCAAAGGTTAGGGAAGAGCTGTCCTTGGTGAAAGCGAAGCAGGTCCTTAAGAAAACCGTCTGTGTATCTAGGACACTTATAGTTTGGCCTTTAGTCTTTGCCTTTTAAATCAATAAAATTCATAGAGAATACCTAAATATCTTCGAGTGCAGTTCGTTTAGACGTGTGGGTTTTTTTTTGGGTTTTTGTTGGTAACAATTTTTGCCCAATCTCCGCTACCTCCCTCCGCCTTTTTTCTATTTTCCTCGTTGTGCCATAAAGATTATTATGAAAGTATTTTGCTAAGCTTTCTGAGTTGAGATGAGATGTGCTGCTGGGCTGGGTTGGCCCGGCCGGGTCCGGGTTGGGGCTTGAGGTTCCAGGGTTTTTCCAGTTTAGGTCCGGGGCTAGCTGGCATCTCTGTTGCTCGCGCGCTATCTGGCCCAGCATCCGTCTCTGTCATGCCATTTGGCTGGCACTCTTGAGGCCTTAAGTGTGCATGCATTATGCCATGTGCAGGACCCCGCACCGCCCCGCCCGCCGCGTATAATATGCATGCATGGATAATTTATCAGGCACACACACAGGGCACGGCTTTAAATTTGATTTAAGCCACGGCCCGACCGCCACATGCCCCCATCCCGCGTCCCGCGTCCTTGTCCACTTTAGTTGTGTTGACCAAACTGACAGCGCGGCTCAGATGCAATTAAATGGTCCAAATCAAGCACAAATCACAGATGGAAAACCAGAAAATGTCAATATTTGGTTTAACATTTAAACGAGGCCTTGACAGGGGGGAGGAGAGTGTTTCACCTAATAAGGAAAGCAGGAGTTTGGGTCAAGAAATAGCCAGATAATTTCTCTGTTAAATATTAAATTATTTATTGGTTTTTATTTAATATAAGTTTCTTGGGATCCTGGCTTCAAATGAAGCTAACTGGACACGAAACCATGAATCACACGGTTCTGCTGGAGCGTTAATACATGGGACTTCAGCTCATCCTGGTTCACACACACACACACACGACCTCGAATCGGGGGCCCTAATCCTTCGCTGTCCGGGGATTTTCAGGAACGGAACGACGGTACTGAGCGGCTTGGAAAGGATACGAGGAGATGCCTTGCCAAGGAGTAACAGCCTGGCTTTGTGTCCCCTGCCTTGCGGCGTTCTGGCTATAAGCTTGTAGTCTCTTCATGTTTTTCGCAGAGTTTGGGGGATGTTCCTCATCCGCCGGATGCCGGCAGATGGGATATGGAAATGTCTTGGCCTGGGCATGGGCACATGGAAATCGGGTAGAGCCAAACTTGTTTGTTTTTATGGTGTCTTCAGCTGTCTTCTTTTTGGCGTCGGCGTCGGCGTTGCATAAGTGCATTTGTCTGTTATCCCGACGAGCTTTTGTTTCGCACAACTACGGCTCCCCGATGCCCCTGCCCAAGACCATTTTCCACCCACATCTGGCACCCATTTCCACCCACATATTCCCGCAGATTTTCCCCTTATTTCCCCATTTTTCCATGCACTAGCACACAGGGCACTTGTTTTCAACGGAATCAATTTAGCGTAAGAAGTTTCAGTTCCCAGCCCAAGTTGTTGTCATGGCAGGGCCATGGGGGGGAGTAAGCAGGACTCTCCGGTCAGGGGGCAGTGTGCGGTGTATGTATGTGTGTGTGTGTGGTGCAATTATGCCAACGACAGCTGCCTGGCAGCCTCGTCGTCGCTCTATTAATCAAAAGTTATACAAAAAGCCAGCGAACTTCGCCACACGACCTGCCCCGCTTTCGGCTCTTCCCCCACACTCTCGCATAGAGCGCTTTCCCGGCAACGCTTTTCCTGAGCTCGCTGCTGAGCTCCCTATTCCCAGCACGCTTTAGCCAGCTCTTGCTCCTGGACTTTGCTTCCTCATCCCGTGTGCCCTCCTTGTTGTTTGCAATTTAACTTTGCTGTGAGCGAAGCCGAAGCCGAAGCTGAAGCTGAAGCCTCTTCATGAGTTTTGGCCCAAGCTTATGTGCGGATACACTGGCAGAAATATGGGTATTTCTGTTGAATATTGATCGACATCGTCTTCTCTCATTTATTTGTCTTGAACAGTATGTCTCTTCGCGCAGTGCACGTTATCAGTGTATGAGTGGCCCGCAGTGAGTAAAAACAAGATATAATATTTTATGAAAGCTTTGGCAACCACTGCCCCCTTGGCAGCCCAGCTCCCAGGTCTGCCTCCTGTGGACTCTGGGACTCATTGCCCATAAATAAATAAAGCAGCCAAACACAATCAAAAACCAATGAAGCAGACCAGCAGCCACAAATGACAGAAGGAGCAGCCAGCTCCTCCGACCTTATCCCCAACCCCATCATCGTCCTCATCATCGTCGTCGTCCCGGTCGTTGTGTCAGCTTTTTGTCCTCGTCCTTGGGCAACACGAAACTGTGTAACTCTGTAACTGTGTTACTCTGTGCCTCGGCGGAGCTGAGAGCTGGGAACCTGCAACTTGGAGTGGAGGAGCGCGAGCTTAGTTGGCTCCGACTTGGAGCCATAATCTGTTATATCAGCAGTCAGTGTGCTTCGTTCCGCATCATTGTTACTTACTTGGGGTTCCCAAGGACCTGATATGTATGTCCAGGCAGGGATACTGCCTATTGCCTTCAGGTGCACCAAGCTCCCTGTCTCTCTCTCTCTCTCTAAAAGGGTGTGTCTGCCCCAAACTCAATAATTTGAAACGCTGCAAAGTTGTTCGCTTAATTTAATTTGCAGGAGCCTTCTTCTAACTCGATTCCGCGCTTTTATCGCCGGGCGACAACTTTTTAATTGCCAGGCGTTGTCCGCATTCCACATACGAGAGCGTGAGGTCCTGACACAAGTCCTGGCAAGTGTGTGAAGGGGGAGTGTAAATAAATAAACAGTCCCTTAGATGGGGTGACTCCCGCCAAGTAGTTCGCTGTTTTACTTAAGCTTTTTCATGTCGCCACTAATGCGCAGACAAGAGGTCCTTGAGATAATCTGGGGACTCTACTGCAGGTTATTTTAAAAACTAGTAAGAAGATGCTGTAATAATCAAATTAATTGTAGTTTAAGGAGTTACTATTGATTATGTTATGAGTAATTTAAATAATACCCAAGGCAGTAAGAAGGTTTTTCCCTTACCTTTTAAACCTTTTAAACTTAATTACACTTTGAAGGAAGGAAGCCTTCCTTCAGGTAACTTCCTTAGTACATACTATATATATAATATATATGCATAGATTAATACGTATTTAGCTCAGAGATCTGCTTTAATTCGTGACGCTGCGTGATGTGCTTTTCATTTGCCCTAAACGTTTGCGCCATTTGACTTAATGAAGCTTAAAGACAATAAAACGCTTAAGCACACAACTTTGCCAAAGCCACCCACTGGCCCCCCGTTCGACGCTTAGCACATCCCACACCCCACACACCCACACTCTGTGTGTGTGGCACAACAACATTGTGTCAACGTCAAACGTCTTTTTCTTGCAACTTTCTGCGCTCGCGTCATAATTTCTATGAATTTTATACACTTTGATAAGCATTCCATTGGCATGCGAGGCACGTTCGCGTTCGTGGACCATCCTTACAGGACGGTCTCCCTCCCCCTCCTCCATGGAAGGCAACCCAGCACCCCCCCTGAAAGCTGCACTGAAAGAAATCAATTTACATTGGCTGATTTCTAGCTCTTCACAGATTTATGTTTCTTTTAAATTTAATCAGAGATACTGATTCAAATGTAAATAAATATTTCTCCTTAAAAAAAAAAAAAATAAGCTCAATATTTACTACCCCCTTTTTTTGCCAGTGTAAAGGCCACCCCCCTTTTGACTGTTTGTTTTGCGAACTTCTACCGCCGTCCATGTAAATCAGGCCAAGCGACAATTAAACGCGCCAAGCACGACAATACTTAGGGCTAATGGCCACGGACCTGGACTGCCCAGGACCTCGGACAATTGTTGACTGGAAAGGAGGGGGGTGGCTGGGGAAACTGGCTGGAAAATCGAGGTGCTGGTGGCAAGCCTTTGGCGCTTCCGCTCCCATTTCCGCTCGTTGGCCGAAAAGTGTAAACAATTAAATTTTAATTAGAATTCGCATCGCTTGACATGCGACATGGTAATGGAAATGGAAATGGAAATGGGCATGGACATGGGGTGCCAGCAGAATGTCAGTTGCCGGAAAAGTGGAAAAGCCACGGGGGGTGGTGGCGGTGGTGGTCTTGGTGAAGTCTGCAACTGGAAGTCAGTCACAGTCACACTCACACTCACACTCGCACACACCGTAAACCGCACTTCCGATCTCCGCCACTGGCACACAGACATTTCATTTCCGTTCTCGTCTGCTGGTTAATTTATTGGGCACCTTCCACGCTGGCCCCTGTGACCCCTTAGACCCCTGCGACCCCTTTTTGGGCCCCCCGAGGAGCTGGCGGGCTTGTAAATTAAACGGCTGACAGTTAATAGAAAACCGAAAGCCTCTCATTTGGCACATTTGCGGTCGTCGGTGCGGTTTGATGGATTGCCGGCTTAGTTTTAGCCAGTTAACTGCCGCACTCGACAATTTATGCTACCAATTCCGGCAAGGTGTCGAGGCCCGTAAAATACGGCCACAGCTACAGTCACAGGGAGTGCAAGTCCTGGCGGAGAGGTGAGAAAAGAGGGCCTTAATGCCCAAATTGCGGCTAATGAAAATGTCTAAAATTGCTCAGATGATTTGTTGATTCCCCTGGCCTCCCGGGCTTTCAGCGAGTGGCCTAAAAAGGCCATAAAGATTACGGGTCAACAAAAGAGCAAATAATATAAAACACCCCTTAATACACACACACAGCAAGCACAACAAAGCCAGCAAAGGTGATTCGAGGGCGAAGGGCAATACTTTATTTGTTGACCTTAAGCAGGAGAGTGATATATATATATATATATTCTAAAATTCGGGTGCTTTTTGCTTCTACGTTTGAGGACAGTATCAGTAGGTCCTATTTTGATTGTAAATTGAATATATATAAACTGGAAACTTGTAGGATTTTTTAAAACCCAAGTTCCCTTGATTAATAAAGAAATTATTTTTGTAGGGGATCTTCACCCTTTTGCATAATTAACACATGAACAAATATATATAGGGGGATAATCAACTCATTTAACAAATATATATCAAGGAGGACTCATGAGAATCAGTTGCGAGTTTGAACCTGCTGCTGGTCTGTGTTGGTGTCCTGTGTCTTTGTCCCCGGTCTGGTTTCACTTCCTCTAGATCTTGTGGTACTTCTTTATCTTTCGGTGTCCTGTGTCTTTGCCCCCGGTCTGGCTTCACTTCCTCTAGATCTTGTGGTATTACTTTATCTTTAGGTGCCCTACTCCAACCTGCGGTAATTTCCCATCTTGCGGTACTTGCGAATGGGGCGAATGGCCTTGCGTGGCATGCGGCGCTCGATCGCACGCTTAAGACGCAGCAAACCGGGCAAGTCCTTGTGCATGATCACGTCCTCGACGGCCTTCACGCTGTTCAAATGCGACAAGGTCCAAGCTGACTTCTTAGGGGCACAGTCTGGGGAAAGAACGTCATTAATAAAGCCTTGGAATGTATGCCTAAAGGAAAGTATTGGATGTGTTTAAAGCTGGTATAAAGCAGTATCGAGAGTAGTTTCTATAAGAAGCTGTACTCAATACTCACTCAAGATACTGTCAACGTTAAATTTCTTAGCATAGTTCGACTGCGGCTGTACACAGAATCCCTCCTCGATATCCCCCGATATGGGCTTGTCGGCCTCCACCATCGAAATGGCAATATGGGAGCTGGGCTTCTCTGCAACGTACACTGGGTGAGCACGAGTGCCAGCTCCAAAGAGAATCGCCACGACTTCAACTATATATACAGTATACACATAGTAGATATAGTATAGAATGTTCACAGAGAGGAATTTATACTTACTTATCAACAATATCTTTTCGATCATCATCTTGAAACCGCTTTGAATTCGTTACTTCACTAGATTTATGTTACTAAAACTATTTCCCTGGATTTATTTCACTATCTTTATTTTGCTAGATTTACTTTCCTATATTTAGTTTACTATAATTATTTTTCCAAAATATTTCACGTTATTTATTTAGAAAACTGTTTTTAATTCGTTACTTTACTAGATTTACGTTACTAGAATTATTTCACTAGATTTATGTTACTAAAACTATTTCCCTGGATTTCTTTCACTATCTTTATTTTGCTAGATTTACTTTCCTATATTTGGTTTACTATAATTATTTTCCCAAATTGACTTTACGTTATTTATTTCACTATATTTTTGCATAGATTATTTTCCAAACTTTTTCTTCGCACTGATTTTTTTTTTGTTTAATTTCTTAAAGAACTTTTATTTTTTTGGAGCTCTTTACTGCACGACGATCGGATTGGAAGTGATTTGGTTTTGTGAGCTCCCCACACAGCTGACAATACGAATGTGACACATTAGCTTGGCCTGCTTGGCTTTCCGATTTTTCCTAAAGAACAGGTTACTTGGTTTTCCTTTAAGGCTTAACCCCTTGAAGCAGAGTTTACCATCTTTAGGCGTAACTCCTTGAAATGGAAACTACTGAAGCTGCTTCATGGGAGGCTTTAGTGATGCCATCATCCGATTATCCTTGGTTTCGCAGACAATTTATATAGATTCCTCTTCACCTGGCCTCATTTATGGGAGTCTTTATCTATCGGAAGCAGGAGCAGGAGCAGGATAAGGAGCAGCATAATCACAAGAAGAAGTAGCAACTCTCCCTAACTCTGTGTTAGCTGCAATTTACGATCGGTTCCCGGGACTTTCGGAGACGTCCCTCTGCAGTCTTATTTTCCACTGCCTCGGATCCAGGCTAACTCAAAGTGTTGCCGGCGGACAGCGACAGGGCCTGGCCTGACCCAGTTGCCAGGGCTGCACAGGAGGCTGTCCTCCCACCGTCGATGTTTATGGCAACCCGCTAAATTTCGATAACAATAAAATATGATTTTTGGCGGCAGGCATTTCCCCAACAAAAAAAAAAAAAAAAACCAAGAAAAAAGGAAGGAAAACACGAAAAGAAATTAAGGAACTGGCCGGAAAAGGGACACCAGCGAATCAGGATGGCGTACAGCAACAAACAACAACAACAACTGTGACTGTGTCTGTATATATTTATTTACACATAAAAAAAGCAAACTTAATTTTCTGCCCCCCTTGAAATCCATCTTGCAACACAAAGGACGAACTGGCAATGCCCTGCCCAGAAGAGTTGCTGCTTATCCCAGGCCCCGCCAAGTGGATGCCCAAGTGGATGAGGCCCGATCGAGGGCAGCTCCCCCTCGGATCCAGATCCAGAGTAAATATTACAAAAATGTATTACACGGGACTCGGGCGGATAGGCGCGGCTCGGGGAAATGGAGATGGAAATGGCAGACGTGACAAAAATGCTTAAGTGAAAAGTTACGAGCGCGCGGCGGAAATCGCTTTTTCCCTCTGGCCCCCGACCCTGCCCCCCCCTTCCCCGACTTCAGTGTTTCCCTTTTCTTTATTTTATTTTGCTTGTTTTCCCAGCGTAAACCCCCGAAAAGTTCCTTCGCGCATTTCGTTTTCCTTTTTCAGCTTTCTGTGTGTGTGTGTGTGTGTGTTTTCTTTTTGTTTTTGCTTTTTTCGGTTGCGTTACGTTTTTGTTTTGCTCTCGCAGCTGCTTAATATTTTCTTGTTTACGCTGGGCGAGCGGGGGTGCACTGAGAGAAATTTTAAATATGCATTTTGATTATTAATAAGATATTTAAAAAAATGATATCAATATAATTTTATAATTCTAAAGATTCTCTTCAACTTTATTTTCCTTTGAATAAATGTTAATCGCTTTTGTTAAACTTATTTTCTTAACAAGTATTACCTATCAAGTTTTTAATTTAAGTATTATTAATTTCTTTATTTTATAAATTAAATAATTTTAATTTCTTGATGCATATTAATATTATATAATTTAAAAGAAAGCAAACTCATTCTAAACGACCATGGCATAGACGATTCTAAGTTAGTCAAATAATATAGCATACTTTTTAGCGTTCTCCAGGCGAATGATAAATAAACGAGCTGTATGGAAAGGATTTAGTCAAGCAACACGAATTATTAGGTTACAAATAATAAACAAATAAATAATAAATAAATCGTATACATTTCTAGATCTTTTATGTATAAATTTACAAGTATTCTTTTGATTTACTGTCTTAAACTGTATTAAATTAGGAAAGAAATAGAACAATTTGGGAAAAATTGAACTTATATTTATTTATTTATGTTTTTAGTATTACTAATATTTATTTTCCCGTGTAGCCTTAGGGCCTGGAGCTGCGTGGCAGCGTTGAATGAGTGGCGCTGCTGACTGGTGGCCTCCCGTTGTTCATCATTCCGTGTTGGCGACGTCCTGAGCTCGTCCTGCTCCTTGGCTGCTGTGCTGTCAAACTTTTCACGCACGCCCGCTGCCGGCGAAGCGATTTCCCGGCACGGGTTGAGGACGGCACGCTGCCGGGATGCCAAGAGGGAGGGGGGCTAGGGACAGGGCGAGCGGTGAGTGGTGAGCGGTGAGCGGAGCCCGCTCCAAATCGATTTCCGCTTCATTACGCCACCGCTTATGCGGCGCCCCCAAGCAGGGCGGTGGCTTGGGCGGCGGGCACAGCGAGCACTTCAAATCGTATCAATCATCTTTCAGAAACACTTTGCACACCCCGTCGCACACTCGCACACCCCACACACACTCGCACACTCACACTGGGAGTAAGATGTAAGGACGCTTCCGTCTTCCGCCTTTCGCCTGGCGAAATATTTTGCCCGTCGCCTCGCCTCGCACTCATATGTCAGAGACAAGACCCGCAAATTGTTTGTTTGCTTTTGCATGCCATTCTGACACACACACACACACACCATCGCCCCCCGCCCCCCGCACACACTCACCCCTCTCTCCAGTGTTATTTCGGGCCGCTTTCATGTCATTTTTCAAGTTTACACAAAATATTTCAAGTGTTTGATGTCTTTTGCACCCGAAGCGCATCAATTTCCTCCGGAGCCCCCTGCCCCATGGCCATATTTCACATTGTTTCCGCCCGGGAATCCCCCGAAAGGGCAGAGATACAAGATACAGTTTCCAGATCCCAGGCATAGATACAGAACTAGGGCTATATTTCGATTTATTTTCCGTCTGCGGCAACTCAATTAAAATGTAAGCCAACCGCAAGTGGTGGCGTAAAAAACATATAAATATCGCGTATACGCCGCGTAAATCCATAATTGCATTTGTTTGTTATCGCCACGTGAGGGGCGGGCGGTGGGGTGTTGCTCCAGCTGAGAGGAGGGGTGGTGGGGTGGGGAGGTGTCCAGGGGGTCGTCCAACTATAACAACCAGCAAGCAGAGCCACTGCACACGGCCCATATATCCATGCTCTGACCACGTACCGATAAACGTTTTCCCAGGGAAAACTAACCAAAAAATACATGGAGAGAATGAAGAAAATATATATGTAAATTTTATTTGAGAAAAACTGTACATATATAGTATATATATATAGTTTTATTGATTAGAAATTTATAATTAAAGTGCTTAAAATGCTTTTAAATTATTTGGATATCAAACTCTTAGTAAAATATTCAGTAAAATATTAATTGCTAAACAGAATTTAAAGGTTCTATAAACTATAGGTATTATTATTATTAAATGTATTACTATTTCTAGGAAATATTCAGGAGAAAAACAGCAGCCATTTGTATACCCTTGCAGAGTATTATAATTTTAGTCAGAAACTTGCAAATATATTCGAGGACAGCATCAACAGGCGAGTAGAACTAACAGTCCTGTGGAAAAAAATACACATTTTTTCCAACTTTTTACATCATAAAAAATGTGCATAAAAAAATCGGAAAAATTTGATAATTTAAAATATTAATACTTTGTATGTAGATTTATTAACCTAATTAAAACTGACACAGACAAGTTATTTGTTTTGAAATCAATGCTATTTTGGCTTAGTTTTTAAACTGATTTTTGATTTTGGATTTTCTTTCATTAACTTATTTCTTTTTTTTTTAGAGATTTATCCATTGCGGATTTCCCAGAGAAATTGCTCTTCGGCACCGCCCTTCTCATGGCTTGTTTTTATATGCATTTCGTTGCATTTCCACTTCAATTTGAACGTGCAATGTATTTTTAAGCACTCGGCTGGGCGACACGGGGGGCACACGGGGAAGGGGGGCGGGGGAAGCTGCGGAGGGGTGTCTTTGGTGGCAACAATTGCCAAGTGCAGCCCGGCGTGGTGATCATCATCAGCACGAAGAGCAGCATCATGATGATTGCCACTTGAGCGGGTTTTTTGCGCCGAGCTTGCTCCGCTTTTTATTCTCCTTTATTTTTGCCAGCTAACCAGCCGGAAGTCTGCAACCCCCAGGACGCTATCCAGGACACGTGAGGGGGTGTGTGCGTGTTTGGCGGGTGGTCAGTTATTTGTTGCTACAGTTTATAAACTGGCAGCGGAAGCGCTTTTGTTGTAGTCTCTCACCAGCTGCTGCATAAATTGACCCCGCCGAGTGGTTCTTCCGCTCTCCGCTGGCTTAACCAAAAGGTGTGTAGAGGGAAAACATTGAGGGATATCGGAAAATCAGATAATCGGAAAACCGGAAAATCACACCCGCCCAAAACGAGTGCGGAAAGGAGTCGGAAAAACTTTTCATATAAATTACAGGAGGCGTGAAGGAGGCGCATTTGGCATTCACCGAGAGCCCGGCAATAATATTTATTTAAAACTCTCTGCCAAATGGCTCGGGGAAAGCTCCCCCAGCTCCGGCTCCCTCCATCTCTGCCACACACCCACACACACACACACATGTGCACCTGCTTAGCGGATCCAGAGCAGGTTTTCCCCTCGAAAAAAAAGAAAAGAAAAACAGAAAACATTCCCGATAATTTGAGAGTAATTCGTTTAAAGAAATTTACGTGATTTGCTTAACAACCCAAGGGTGTCGGGTGTCGGCTTCAGGGTATATTGAGTTGTCCAATGACACGCCATAATATTTCCCTGGGCGTGATCTCTCCTCCGGCCGGGTTAATATGTGCGCCATTTGCGTGTCACCGAATTATTGCCTAATCACTGCTCCTTGGGCCGGGATCCAATGCTGTTCCTGGCTCGGCAGGGCCTGGCTGCTGCGACATCTTAGCTGGCATCTGCGGGGCAGTAGTGGCGAAAGTAGCCGCCAGTAAAAGTTTCCTCCCTCAGCCAATTTGGAGCCCAAAAAGAAAATTTGTAGGCTACGCAAAAGTTTTTCCGCCGCCACCCACAAACATCTTCCTGGGAGCTAGCTGGGCCGTAAGAACTTTTCCGTATATAAATGGTGTACACGGAGAGAAGCGGTGAGGGAGAAAATGAAGTTAATGTTGCTAAATAACCTCCTACAGTGGATTTATATCATTAGGCTTTATATTTTTTTAATGAAATGGAACCTAAGAGGAACCTATCGCTTGCCCTCTTGCTTTTATTCACAGAACTTCCCGGTTTTTCCGCCTGTATTTGCAGATATCTCTCTGTATATATCTTAATGTATATATACACCTACAGTGTGCTGCTTTTTTTTCCTTGGCCCGCTTAGAGTCTATCTGTTGTTTAGTGGCCCTAAGGCAGTCAGACAGTCACAGGATGAGGGGCGAGCCTGGGCGTGGCATGTGCAAAAGTTTTCGCAGAGCGCCGAGGCGCCCGGCCATCAACAAATACCAAAATAAACAGCCAACAATGGCAAGTGGCAGCGGTTAAGCTGACAGAATGCTGAATTCGGGATGGGATTCGGATGGAGTGCTGGCCATGGTCGTGGTCGTGGTCGTGGTGTTGGCGGATCTGCAAGATAAAGCGCTGAAAACTCGAAGCCGGCGGCGGCCAGGCAGGGGCAGGCAGTCGGAAAAGTCGGGGAAAAGTCGCTCAGCACAAAATGAAAACAAATTGTGTTTTATACACTTTCCATTAGGGTTACTCGGGCGAGAGCGAGGCGAGTTGAAGGTCGTTCTCGTTCTCGTTCTCAAACTCGTTCCCTCCCCTTTGGCGGTGATGATGATGACGGGGACAAAGGACTCAGGACGTAGGACACAGGACACAGGAAACAACACGACGCGGGGCCTAAGACGCAAGACGCAGACTCCTTTGCCGGATGATAGATAATCGGGCGACTCAGCTCCGAATAAAGTGATAAAGCACAGCGTGATGGAGGAGTTCGGATGAAGCTCGGATGACTTGGGGCTGCAAAAAATACGACGGTCATTTTGTTTACAGCGAGGTGATTTCATCGAGTCACTGCTCTTTTATCCGGAGGAGTTTTGAGCACAAATTGAGTGAGTGGCGAGAGGGGAGGAGGTGTGGCGAGTGGGGAGTAAGGAGTGTATAATTGAGACTAGAAAGAGTGGCGAGTTGGGAGATGAGACTAGAAAGTGGCCAATGGCTTGTGACCAGCGGAAAGTAGAGAGTGGAAAGTGGCGAGTGGAAAGTGTATAGTGGCGAGTGGGGAGTAAGGAATAAGGAGTGTATAGTTGAGAATTGGGAGTGATGAGTGGGAAGCTGAGACAAGAAAGTGGCGAATGGCTGGTGATCCGTAAAAAGTGGAAAGTTGCGAGTAGGAAATGGCTATTGGCGAGTAAGGAATTACGAGTTGCAAGTGCGTAGTGGAGTGGAAAGGAATGAGAGTTTAGTGTCTAGTGAGGAGTGTCTAGTGTGGATGGCAGAGTAAGCGAGTGACAAGCGCCGAGTACTTTATTACGAGGTAGTAATTTATAGAACCAGAATATGCAAATCATGACAGTTTCCCACGTACTCATGACGAGTATTTAGGTATGTTCTTTTAGGGATTACCTATGGAAGAGTTCTGAATCATGCCATAGCCACACGGGATATATATTTATCTATATAGAAAGGCTTTCCAGGTATCTTGCCATTCCATTTATTTTCCAATTCCCACTCGAGTGCCCCTGATTTGTGTATACCTCCTTATATAGACAGCAAGCCCGAAAAATTGAAATATTAAGCCAAACAAATCAGGCTGCCGTTCGACACGCGCAGCGTTTATCAGTGTTTTCTTTTTTCCCCCTGGTTTCTTTCCTTTTTCGGCAGTCGCACACACACACATACAAACAGGAAGCGGAAGCGGAAACAGACAGAGAAGGGCTGGAAAATGGCCGGCGGCAACGTCTGATGCCGATAACAGGAGCAAGGAGCAGGAGCGAGGGCCCGGCCCCAAGTGCGGAACAGGACGCTTATTGACGTTGAGCAACGCTTATTGGCGTACTTAATCCTTTTGGCAAATTCCAATAAATTACGACAGAGACAGGAACAGAGACAGGCGGCATCAAGGCCAGCCGAACATTATCCTTTGCGAAAAAGAACAAAAAACAGAAAACAAGAAGCACACAGGACACAGCATGGAGAAAATCATCAATAGGCCATGATGACTTTCTGATTGCAAAGCAGACAAAAAGGGAAAAGTCGGAAAAACACGAGGACTAAGGGAAACCGGGAAGGGCAACGGTGACACCGATGATGGCCCCTGATTGTCCGAACGATGCGGCCATGTCACCCGGGTTAGCGGCGAAAAAGACCCTTCTCCGGGATTGGTGACTTTGGGGCAGTCATAAAATCAAACTGACGTTTTATGGGCCGTCCAACAGGAGAGACTACCTTGAAGTCCAACTCCAAGTCGAAGCCGAAGTCCAAGTCCAAGTCGAAGGCTAACTTAAATTGAATGCCAGCATTTTGCCGAAGAACCTTTGTCACTATCTACACTAAGACTAAACCTAATTTGATAGGGAATTACATTTTTGTCATGGTTTGGGCTTTTATTTAAACAATAATCTTTGGGGAATAAGTAAAATTGTTTTGTAATCATATTAACTTATATAAGAAAATAACCCCCAAAGTAAATTCAACTCGGGAGCGACCCAAAAAGCATTTTTAAATATTTTCCTTAGCAGAAATTTTAATATTTTCGAGATATTTGTGGAATTCAGGTACTTGATATTTAATTTTGTTTAAAATTAAACGAAAGTACATTTTTATAATGTTTTAAAGGAAATCTATTTAGAGTTGTTTATATTTATTGCTTATTTAACCTAATTTTAAATTCAGTTTGAAGGTAAAAAAAATAAATGTTTTATACAATATTTGCAGGGAATTTCGTTACATAACCAAAAGAGTTGAGGTAACCAAAGGACCCTTTGCAAATTCATCGTATTTTTGCAGTGTTTTGGCCCTGGTCTGTTGCTGTATTTTATGACCTTGTGCTCTGGCTTATCTCCGGCCCGACCTGCTCCTCGGTCCCTTTCCAATCCCGGAGCTGTCCCCCCTCCATCGCCGGTTTGTCTGCCGCTTTTATTGTAAATGCTTTGCATATTTTTGATTGGCTTCCCGACCCCTGGCCAAATAAAAAAACAATAAGAATCCTTTGTCCCTCCGCCTCCTTAAATTTTGCGCAGCCTTCTGGCAGTGCTCCTTCTCAGGCTGCTGTTCCCGTTCCAGCTCTTGCTACTGTTCCTGCTGCTGCTGCTCCTGCTGCTGCTCATTCCGCCCTGCCCCTACCTCCTCATCCTCCTCCTCGTTGTCCGCATTGTCCTCGCAGGAGTCCTCCTCGGAGTCAGAGCCAAAGTCCGCCCTCTCGCTCAAAAGTTTCCCCCCATACAGGCTGGCGTCGATGCGCCGGCAAAAGGCTACAAGACACGGATAGTTGTACAACAGCTCGGTCAGCTCCCGGTTGGGCAGCGGAGTGTTGAGTATTCCCGCAACATGGCCAAAGACCAGGGCGTCCAGCTCGCAGGGCTGCGAGCCGTACATAAAGCCCGCCGAGTTGTCACACTCGTGCTCCTCCAACTGGTCCACAAGGGCCTCGCAGCATTCGCTGACCTCATCGAGCACCTGGTCGGTGTTCAGGTGCTGCCACTGGTAGACGCGAAGCAGCCGCATCGCCTGGCGCTGCTTGTAGAACCGCCGGAGCAGGCTGAGCAGCCAGGGATGGCCGGCTCCGCTCCGGCGCGCCGTGTAGAGCCGATAGTTGACGG
>JAEIHY010008780.1:0-16915 GCA_018904565.1 Drosophila tsacasi | reverse complement strand
TTTCAAAAACGTGGCTTAAAATCACCTGAAAGCTTTACAAATAATGCCATAAATATTATAAGAATGTTTAAGCCTTCTATATATAAATAATAAATGTTCTGGCATCAAAAAACCATATTTTTTAGATATAAAAAAAAAAAACTGTCGGTGAAAAGATTATTTTCCTTTGACTAAACAAAACTGGCGAATCGAACAGCAAATTGAAAGTGGGGAGAGAGCAAATGCTAGGGGAAAATAAAAACCCCAATTGATTTAAAATCCGGGCAATAAAACTGCAACAAAAGCGAGGCAAAGTGAAAGCAAACAAGTTGCTTGCACACCGATAAAATCAAACGGAAATGGGGAAAAAATTCAAAAATAAATACGCGATTCAACACAATCGCAGGGCGGGGCATGGCAGCGAGGTGCTGCGCGGGAAAAAGGCAAAGCGAAAAGAAAAACAATAAGAAACCGAGAGCAGCGAATATAAAATCTAAAATTGACCATAAACCCGACGGTGGCCCCTGAAATGAAGATAAGCGGCGAAGGCGAAGGAAACACCAAATTGATATACGCTCCCTTTTGTTTTTTGGGTCTGTAGATGCTCCTTTTTTGCATAGAAATAAAGGGTATATAGTGTGTATAATAAGGTAATGTGGATATGTAACCACTTGTGTACTTATAATAAATTTAAGTTCAAGCGAAGGCTATACAATTGCCTCCCTTTCATATATTTCTACCCGAAATAAAATCTGTAAAAAAGTTTATACATATTTAAGCACCAGGTATTCTTTAGTCGGGACACACAACTGTTCCTTATATACTGTTCGTATTTTTTTGTTGGATCTCCCATTTTCGCGCAACGCTCAAGGACGAAGCGTAATTTGCTGGGCGGTCTCGGGGGTGAGCCACTGCCATCATAATAATTTAAAGTGGAACTGATAATCTTTGGCAGGCTAAAGTGTCCTTGGCTGGCAGGGAAAGGCGAAAAGGTGGCTGAAAGGCGATGGGGAAAAGTGCTCAAATAAAGCTGTTGTTGCTGTTGTATTTGCTCAGCCATCTTTGTTCTTTCGGCAGTCAAAATGTTTGCCAACATTTGTTCGGCACAAAATTCATGTCACTCGAGTTCCTCTTGTTCAAGCTGTTGGCTTCGGCAGCAACATAAGTTTAGTTTATTATCAGTTTTTATGCTAATCGATTTGGGGACACTTGCACCAGCTGTCGCATCAGTTAGAGTTTAAAATACCGATGGAAAAAGTTTAAAACTAAATAGAAATTTTGGAATTTTTATCAAGATAATAGAAAAGCTACAACAGGCAATGTATGATAACCTAATACTTGCTAAAGTATAAAATAAATTCCTTATTATTATACATATATGTATATTGTATATACATAAATATTCTGTTTTGATTTTCAAAACCCTTCTTCGTTAGTTAAAAACTTCAATCAACAACTTCCGCTTCCAATCTAGTTAAGATACAAATAATGCAAGTTGGAAACTCACACAGATTAAGGCATGGCAATCCAACAATTTTAGAAACCAACAATACCCTGGTATCTATAATTTCCACATTACACACAGAATTTTCCACACAAAATGCAAATTAGAACCCAAACAAGGGCAAATAACCAAAGCAAAATTCTGCATGCCAATTTCTCGCACAAATTCGCAAACAAACGCCCTCGAATGCATTGTGTGCAGTTTGTATTGCATTCACAGATGTTGGGGAAGTGGTGCTGTGTGCTTACCAACCGTTTGCAATCGTGTAATGTGGGTTAAACTGAAACACTTAACTAATAAATTTAACTGTTACATAGCTCATCGAAAGTTATTAAATTAAAATCAATTAGTACACTATAATTCTAACGTATAAAATGCTCTTAATATACTTAAAAATATCCTTGAATAATGAGTTTAATTTTAGGTATATACAAAAATAAGTACAACTTCCGTCCTTGGTATAACCCCATCCTTCAAGCGAATATTTCTTTATTTCCAAAGATGCCTTAAAACTATAGCTATAGCTAAAAAAAAGGGCAAAGGCAGGAATAACACATTCTGTGTGGCTCAGAATCCTTTTTATCAAGTCAAATATGTAAATGATGCTGCCAAATGTGTCCAACTCAAGTGAGAACATATGCGGCTCCCGGTCAGTCCTTTTCCACTTTTTTGTTTCGCCTGACAAATCTGATTATGTTATTTAGATTAGCCACAAAAGTCGGCTGTCAGTTGGCAGTAAACCTTTTTGCTACGTTCCGAACAGGCAACATGAGGTAATCATAAATTATTACACAACTATATGCCATGCTATTTCCCGGCTCCACAATTTTCTTAAAGGCTTTATCAACGCACTTTGAGTGACCCAAATTGGGTAAATTTCAGTGAGCTTTTCGACTGTCGGAACACATGAACACGTTGCCCAGATCAAAAGGGGAACGGCATCAATTGATGCTCACCTGCCTGCTTTTTGCCTTGGGGCGTTGATTGCAAATCTTCAAGTGGGTTTGACAGCAGCATCTTCCCAAAAAAAAAAGAGAGAAGAAAAGAAAAACTGACAAGACACGAGCTCCGGCAGAAGCTCCTGCAACAGGAGAGAAAAGAAAAGCAAAAGACGCCGTGCAAACACGCAGGGAGCTAACAGAAAATTGGATTTTATGCTTATTTACATTTGCCGGTTGCCAGCAGGTGGGAAACCCCCCAAAAAAGAGGTTACTCCATGGATATGAGGGATATCCCTCCGCGTGAGCACATCAAATATACATACATTTATCCATTCAGGATTTAAACCAACTTGGAAAAGCGAGGGCGATAAAAAGTAGACAACTTTCCGGAACGGAACGGAACGGAGCAGATCGGATCCATTAAAGCCAACTGTTGCTGGCCATATTCTGTGAAATTTATACGCGTTTGCATATCGATTCAGTTTCCATCGAATGCTCACTTTTTCCAATGATTTTAAGCTGGTGTCGCTTTTTTAGCTCTTATCAAAGTGGATTGTTTTTAAAGCTCAAGCTTTTTACACAAAGTATTATATATGAAATTGAACTGCTGAATACTAATATACCTCTTTAAATATTATAAGAACGTATAGGTAATTTTCGAATCCCAATTTGAAATATAAAACCTACTTTATGCTTAACTAACTTTCGCTAGATTGCTTTTCCCCCTCCAGGCGCTTACACATATTTCTTGTTTTTATCGATCGAATTATAAGCAATATTGCGCACTTTGAAGGTCGCCCTGGCGGGTATCCTTATTTATCTTTTGCTTAGAAATTTATGCACTCCTTCTGAGGCAGCCCAAGTGGTCCCCCGGGTATAATAATAATGATAGCAGGCGGCCGCTGAATGGGGCGGACGTATGGGTAATTTATGATAAGCAATTGACTTGTTGACATGACCGAGAGCACATCTCTGGGCCATAGTACTGTATATGTGTATATGCATTCCTTGCCAAGATTGCAGATAGCCCCAGAGCACTCATAATCCTGGCTCAAAGAAGAGCGCCAACAAAAGAGCCACAGATCCCCGGTAATCTTTGCCGTAATTGACATCTGATTGGAGAAGCATCTGGCCGGGTGCCAAGTCCGCTGCCACTACGTGCTACCTGGCTAATCACGCAGCCGTGACGTCGACGGGGGCTGGTGTGTGAACGAGAGGGACAGGTGTGTGAACGGGAGAGACAGGTGATGAGACTACGCCGCGGCCGGTCGATGTAACTAAAATCCACGTGAAAGCCAACACCTTGTCACCAGGTGACATCGCCACCCACACACACACAGGCATCGCCACACGCGAAGCCCCGGACGTGTCATGTGCTTGTATAACTTCTGACGCGCCAAATATAACTCAACACGGATGGGTAAAGCCTGTCGGTCAGCGGGATCGCGGAAAGCCGCAAAAAATAACTGTAGGAGACGCCAGACACACTCGAAAAATATTTGTATTAGCTCAAAAAAAGGGAAATTAGTATTTTCCTTTAAAAAAAAGTTAGTGAATGTATTTTGAATCTTATTTTTCTTAGGATCAATTAATGTTATATTTTACGTCTGTATGATTCGCATATTCTTTATGAGAAAATTAATCTGGTGAAAGAAACAACTTCCTTTTCATTATTTAAAAAAGTTTTAAAGATATTTATTACTAAAATAAACCTTTTCAATAAGTATTTTGTGGTCAAAGAACTTGTACTTGGGAACTTGAGACGTCCTATCTTGTAGGACTAGAAAGCATCTTCTATTCAAGAAAAAATGCCTTACCCTACCTTACGAGTATATTATTTAGGTTGAAAATAGATTTATAAATTTGAGAAGATTTCCTTTTTATTTAAATAATTAAGTAGAAAAATATGGGACATTTAAATTTAAAAAAAAATAAGGTAAACTCTTCGCCTTGTGTTCTTGAAGATGCATTTGCTGCACTACACATTCCCTCACAGGTTATTTGAAGCCAGCAAAGGCCACAGGATTCGGGTCAGACTTGTGCTCCACATTGAAGCAACTGAATTCTATTCAATGATGTGGTAAGGCTTGTGCATTTCACTTTGGCCTTTGGCCGGCCACTCACTCACTATTGATTAACCGGAATTCTCGGGGCTGGCCCCCAAAACAAATCTCACGTCCTCCAAGTGCCTGGCTGGACAACAATGCCGGCAAATACACGAATAACAAACCAATCACCGGGGCGGATGGCAGGCAGGCAGAGTCCAGGTTGCCACTGCCATTGAAGGGAGGGCGAGGACTCTGTTTGCTTATCGCCTGCAGTAGGGGCCGGAAGTGGACAATTGGACACCGCCACTGTTGCAGCTGGATCCTGGGTCCTGGAACCGAGCCCGCAGCTATTGCCCCCAAGCGGCTTTGGTCAGCTGAGCCCCGCCCGCTGAGACGGTGCCAATGTCTCAGTGGCCCATAATAATACCAAGGATTTCCTATCATGTTGTGGCAGCTTGGCACCGTTGTCATTGTCGTCTGTTTAGAGCTATTGCCTCTTACCATTATCTCGGACGGCGCCCTTAACACGTTGTTGTCTAAGCAGTCGGAAAGGTATAATGCCAGGAAAAATAAGAATTTCCTCTTTGCCACTGAAAGAATTAGAATTGTTAGATGTCGCAAATAGCGGTTTATTTAATGATACTTTGAGACATATTCAAAATTAAAATTATGTGTCTTCACACAGAGTTCTCCCTCACAACGGACGCAATCCAGTTCGTGTGCAACGAAACATCTGTAATTATGTTTATTCCGCTTTTTGAATATTTGACAATGCCAAATAGAGGATGAATTGTAGCATTTTTTTCCGGAATCATAATGTTTTGAGACACAACATTACCGCGAATACCAAAGACTTGTTTGATTCCAGAAGGAGTCTGGACACAAATTTCGGAAGGCTTAAGCTGCTGGCTCAAGCTGGCTGAACAGGATCGATTCCCAATGGATGAGGCTAACTTAAAGGAACGATTTATAAAAGTTTCTCTTCGATCAATGTCTAAAACGGTAAGCTGAGGCAAAGATTGCTTCACAGGAGGCCTTGTGAGGATACAGATCGGCTTCATTATATCTGCAAAGAAGAATCTGAGTTACTGGGTCACTGGGATAATGGATTAAGTTATTCGTACCTTCAGGAATCAGCTCACTTGCCAGCTTGAGCAAAGCTAAATCAGTTTTTAAGCCATCTGGGTGCTTGTAAACCGAATCGATTTCAAGTTCTTCATAGTGCCTAAACCCTTGCACACCAACTCGTCTGTATAAAATATTCATTAGCATTCTGAAGACATTTTTTATGCATAGTTGGGCGTACTTACAGAGAAGAGACATCTTCGGTCAATTTTTGGGCGGTTGTAAGGACAAAACCTGAAATAGCAAATGATTAAAAGTTAGGCAACAAGATTAATATTATGTGAAATGGGTTTTTAAATGTTAAAAACTACTTTTTAACATAAGGTTAAGTATTTTCTTTTCTTAAGAAAAAGCATATCTATACGAACGGTGAGTGATCATAACGCCCTTGGCCATAAAGTCGGGTCCATAAATATTTGCTGTCAGGTAGGTTTCACCACAGCGGCTGTAGATTAGAAGCATTTCCTCAGTCGGCGTAGCTTTGGGCCCCTGAATCTTTGTATCTTGAACAATTCTCTCAATCCAGTCGGCGTAGCTTGTCACATCGATATAAGGTCGCGCTCCCCCGCATTTTCCTCGGCCATAACTTTCTAGGCCAAACTGCACTGGGTATTCCTCCTCAGCTTTCAATGTCACTAAACTGGACAGGGGTCCTCCGATATCTCCTCCGCAGGAACCATCTTGTGAGGGGCCGCCGCAGAAATATGACTGCTCCGTTCCGATGTCGCAATACAAACGATTGAAGTGACCAATACAGATCTCTGTACGGTTGTTACTTATTTCACGATCTGTCCCAATTCCCCAGCCAAAGGTTCGGAAGCTCCTAATTTTTTCAAGGTCATGTAGTGGCATACTCTTCAGAATGCAGATGGGTCCAACTTGGTCTGTGGAGAAAGCATTGCACCTTAACACAGACTCCAAAGGGATCTCAGAACACAGAAACTTACCCGTGTATTGCACACGCTGCGAAAGCATCACCAGGCCGATATTATTGAGGCCACTTTGCCTGGAGTATGAACGATGGATATGGGCTTGTTTGACAGCAATCACAGATTTGGGATGCTGGGGGTGTTTAGCTCCCAACAAGGCGAATCTTTAAGTAAAAAAAAATATAAATAAAAAATATGAACTCATCTAATCTAATACATCAATTTGGAAAATGCTCTACTTACAAGGTGCCCTGTCCTTCTATGCATTCCGCAGCTGTCAAGACAAATTCTGAAATATTTAAAAGAATATATATATAATTTGTACTTCTCGCTTTACTATCTGTCTTGTTATTGTTATACTAACGACTGTGGATGAGGGACCCGGCACAACGTAATTGTGTTTTGTTGCGAAGGATTACCATCCAGGCGCCTTCTTGGGTTGGTGTTGAAGTCTTGCAACTCTCATCCAAAAATTGAGCATCTCCACGTTGGCTGAGGTTCAGGATGATGAACAAGGCAAAGCAAGCGATCCCAGCTAATGACGTCTTCATCGCACACAGAGTTCTAAAGTAATGCGGCACGAGATCTGAAACCCGAAGAACTAAGGCACAGCAGCGCTTATCAAGTCTTATTTTCCCAGAAGTCATATACTTGGAAATCGTTATCTGTCAGGGCTTTAAATAAATTCTTGACTTATACAAAAGAATCGCATATATTTTATTATTAAATATATATAATACTCCGAAATAGCAAAGCAGCGTTTGATGTTAAATTGCATTTTTAATGAAAATTACTCCTCAAGTACTAAGTCTGTGTGTGCTTAGACAAAATAAAAGCTATTATCAATTTATATAGAAAAAAACATACAATAAAAATTAACTGAAGATGAGCTGTATAAAAGCACATTTAATCAAGCGAAATATAACAAGATTTCCCTTGACATGTAACCCAGTTAGTTAAAATAATTAACTAAAGGTCTATTTAGCTAGTGATCTGCCAATAAATAGCTATTGAGACAATTAACACTCGAGAATTCTGTGGGTTATTCGACTGAAGGACTCTGGCCAAGAGTTGAATCAATAAGCTGATAATTCCGTAATGGTAATTCACCGAAAATCAATGGTATTCCTGCTGGCCAACTAGAACTGCACAGCCACACGCGGCCATAAATCTGGGAGTCCCATTGAGCCAAATGCATTAGGCTGCATAAATATCTGCTGATGCGAACATAATTCTAGTCATGGGCGTGCACTAAGTACAGACTCATATATATGTATATGTGTGTACCATATATGTATGACTGTCAAACACTTTTGGCTTCTGCCTTTCGACCAAACGGCTTTTCCACACATAAAGAGAAAACGCAGAGTGCGGCACGAGGACGAGGCTTGCGTGGATGCCGCGGAGTCCTCTGGCCTTACTCAGCACTGGAGGATGCAATTTTATTATTTTAGCTGGTTGTCATGTTACCCAGAGAGATAACAAATTCGTTTACGATAATTTCAGTTAGTTTACAGCCAAACGAGGGCCGGCGAATCCTTTGTTTGACTGCAGATCGTTAGTGAGTTTTATGGCAGCGGTCGGAAAAGTGCTGCACAGAGGAATAGAACCTTGATTACTCATCTCTCTCGACGCTTTAATTTCGAAATTAAACTTAGAAAGTTCTTCCCGAAATAGAAACTTAAACTTAGATACTCCCTTGGTTTCTTGTTTGTCAATTGTTCACAAATTATGCGAACATTTCGCTGCCTTTCACGTAGTTTGGCCATAAAATTTCAGTCAATTTAATTTCCAGCATTTGTTTTACATACATAAGTATTTATGTGGAGGCACGTGCCAGCCCGTCAGACTGTCTGTCTATTCCACACTTCTGGCTGTCATCTGGCCAAGCGACAAGGGTAAGGATTCTCTTTTCGATTTTCGGGAAAGAACAGAGCCAGCCAGCCAGTCAAGGGCGACCCTCTGACCGCATTTGTCGTTGTTCGGGAATTTTCAGTCATGTTTTTTAGTGGAGAAATTAAGGCAAACATGGGCGACTCATGTTGAGAATTGAAAGGACAGGGCAAATGGACATTTTCACAGTCGAAACTACACTGTCAGATGATTTGGAAAATTGAATGGATTTTATTAAGGTATATTATTGAAAACATAAACTTTGAGACTTATTTGATGTGCAGAGAATTAAAAATAATAAAAAATGAGACAGTAATCCTAGGTTCTAATTTATGTTACGTTGTAAATAATATAAATTATATTGTTACTAAAATATTATGGTATAACTAAATACCAGCAAAGACTCGTTGTGGCCTTATTAAATTTCGATCTGTCTGGTTCCTGTGATTCGAATTCTGTCATCTTGTTGGCGCAATCATGATGCCGGAAGTTAGTTAGCAACATACTAGTTTATAAAATTACACATTGTTGACACAGCGAACAAAGATGGAAGAAGAAGTCGTCGGAAGCGTGACTTGACTAGAAACTTGGCGGCAAACTAACCAACTAGTTCTCGGCTAATATGCAAAAGTCACACAATTCCGACTGTGGACACGTACGCTGGCTCCTGCTAGGTCTATGTACAAGATAGCCTTCATACATGTACAATATATGCCATGTTTAACTGGAGAATCGCGCATGAATAAACACCGAGCCCAGCTGCAGTCGCCTTACCTGCAAGGGTCCTGGACTGGCATAAAGGTCCACTCTCCTTGGTATATAAATTGTTGTGGAAATGAGAAAGGCAGCGGCTGCTGTTTGTATTGTTAATGAAGTCGCCTGTAACCCTTCAACTGCATGTTCTTTTGTTTGATTTGTTGAGAGAGAAGTTCGGGAATTATTTGCTTAAAAACTGCCTTCAAAGGTACATACTTCAACCCCATCAATGCTGCCCTTTATCAGTATTTTCCTCAGCAGGACGGCAAAGCAAATGTATACAACTTTTTATGGAGTTGTACTTCGGCCACGTACTTTATTGAGTTTTCAAACCATTTTTCACTCTCCTGGACAAGAGATTTTTGTTGCCAGTCGTAACTAAATACCGAAGGGCAGGCGAATGTAATGTAAAAGGTGGTTAAAGTTCCGGAAATTCGTTGTAGAATATAAGAATATAAAAACCTAACCTATAAACTAATAATGTAAATGTTTAATAAAAACTTTAAAAGAAACGTTTGTTATAAAAAATATAATTCATTACAAAACAAACCCTATTCATTTTCTAATCACTTTCATTCACATTTCCTACGCTTTACTATACCGCATCACCTAAAGAAAAATAGGTTAATAAACGCCTGCATTTTAATTAATCATAAAACCACACTTTAATTCACTTTCATTCCATTCCATTCATTCCAATTATTTGAATCGCAGTCTTGACTCTTTTTCGCCCGCTGCTAAACAGCTGTCGCTAATTGAAACAAATGAAATAATGAAGGCAATAAAACAACCAACTTTGGCTTGAATTGTTCATAAACCAACATAGAAAAGTTCCCCCTTGACCCTGCCACATTCAACAATTCATTTCCGCTCCGCTGCCGCTACTGCAGACCAAAAATATAGGGCCAAACTTAACTGCTTCCCCTGGAGGAGGTTCTGGGTCCCGAGCTTTCAGTTTCGAGTTGCTAGTCCCTAGTCCTTGGTCCTGCCGCCCATCTGCGGCTGTCTGCGGCCTGTTGTGAAGTATGCCAGGAGCCATAAAGCGCACAGCGGGAGATTTTCCCTCTTATTCCCATATTTTTTTCTGTTATTTTGTTTTATTATTGTCTTCTTTTTGTTTTTCTCTTTTTGCATAATTAAAAGCAATTTAGTGTAGCCCCGCCACTTGAGGACAAGCACATGGGGCCACTTGTTGGCAAGTTGCCTCATTTTTTGGCCCTGAATCATCAAATGAAATTAGTCATACAAGTCGGGCATGGAATGGCAGGGAGTCTCCATTAATTAGCACTGGACCTTACACGAAAAAACCTTACTGAACTGGGAGAATCAAAATGCTGAGGAAATTATTTTTCATTAGGATGCATAATAAATTTAAATATTCACAGAAAATGGTAAACATGAAAGGGAATTTTCTATTTTAAGTAAGAAAAGCCAACAGATAATGGCATGAAAAAAACAGTCACTATATGAAATTGAAAATTAATTTTAATATTTTGAAGACCATTAGGTGGCTGAAATTTAATTTTCTTACACATTTACAAATATAACAATTGTGTCCCATAAACTAAATATTATTCAAGGCAATCCTGACTGGCGAACAAATTATTTTATTGTCGCAGATACGATTGTATCTTTCGAACCGGGTGTCATACATTTTGACAGGCGTTTGCATAATGCCGCCACACTTTATGACAATTTTATGCATTCCATTTAAATTGAAAGACAGCCGGATGGAGTTTTGCCTAGCAGAAAATCCAGGGTTGAACTAGCATACAAGACCTTATCAATTGTAGGGCCACACAATTGTTTATGCAGCCCAGGAGCCGAGCTGGAATTACATGGCATTTAACTAATTTGCAGGTGTGCAGATGACATTTCAATTGTGCCCTCGGTCTCGGGAGGCCAACCTTTGGGCAAAACGCACCTGGTCCTTGCCTATGACTTTACCATTACATTTGCAGTGGGTTGAGCCCACAAATTAAACGATAATTGTGCAGCAACTAAAGTCGTTGACATCCTTCGGTTTGCACTCCAGTGCCAGGAATATTTGCTTAAATGTCGCAATATCCTGGGCATCCCCCGCATCCTGCGCCCGGAGGCCCTTGGTAGTGCGTGCAAGTACAAGTCTCGCAGATGAATTAAAAAAGGGCTGCAGCCCTCCTCCTCCAGCGCTCGACTATTAAAAATGAATATTCCGATGGAACGGGCTTAACCAGACAACAGGCGACGCTTAACCATTGTCTAAGCACTGCAGGCAAAATGTCAGGAAGCGGCAGCAGAAAGCGTTCGCAATGGCAACAGAACGACGCCCGGAGTGTTTACACCAATTCATTGGACTTCCTCCATAAAAACAATAGCTGGAAAAATAGTAAAAAAAAAGGTAAAATAAAGTGCAAAATAGAGAAGAGGAATGTTGACGGGAAGGAAAAATCTAAAATGACAAAAACTAGGCATAAATATCTAGAACAAAATTCCAATCAGAGGAAGCACAGTTTGAACTAATATTAAAAAATTTTTTTTTTATTTTTATAATTATTTTCCAGAAAAATTACATTTTGGTATATTTTAGAATTTAGTATTAAGAAATTAAATTACTTATTTATTAAATTTATTCGTACAGAACGTTCTCTGTATTATTGGACACTCTTACCATATATATTTTTAAACTAGAAGAAGTATGTAATTATTTCCTGAAACACACCTATGTCACATCTACCCCGATCAACGTTAGAATCTCCGACCCAAATGACTAAGGGCTTAAAATATTTTTAAAGCTCAACCAAGTGAGCCCATGAACAATGGGATGTCAGCAGGATGTCTCCCTGGGGCCCAAGGATGACACTGCAGCTGACAGTTCGACAGGTTACAGAGCCAACCTGCGGTCACCGGTGCCACCAGTCCCCTAACCGACGGCACTCCCCAGTGGCTGTGGCCACATTTATTTACCTTCTTCTAGCCGATGGGATTTGGCCACACTGTGTAAATACGTGAGTTCCCTCTCCAGCTCCACTTCCAGCATATCTGTCCTACCTGTCCACCTGCCAGTCCCAACTGCCGCCGCTGGCAGGTGAGGCAATTTTACAGCAGTTGATTGCTGACTGCAACTACTTCGGGGCCCAGGCTGATTCACCTTTGATGTCATACCTGGGGCACAGGTAAATAGAGAGATATATGAGGGTGCTCTGGCACCACGGCCAAGCGGACAAACTGTTGACCAGTTCCATTAGTTGAAGAGCTGCAAGATGTGCCTTAAAGATGGCATTAAAGAGAGATTAAAAAGCGTGTGAATATGATATATTATATTATATTTTTTCACCAATAAATACAAATCTAGTTAAAGCCTTTTACTATTTAAAACCAGTGAAATCGGTTTCAGCAAGTAATTATTATCCATGCAGCTTTTAATTACTATTATTAAACAAATGAGCTAAATGGCTAGCCTGTTATTTGATAGAAACCATATACTATTTAATTTCATTTTACAGAATGAAGGAAGCTTCAAATTGGATGTTTATTACCTGACACATATGTACCTGGTCGCCACTCACCTCATGCACACCTGGGCAAAAAGTACTCCCCCCATTTCGCACTGTGACTAACTTTTTGGCACAGCAGTGTGCGTGGCTTATACAGTCGACGGAGAAAAAAAAAGGATTTCGACCGCCAAACTGATAAATTTTCAAATTTGCATGCTAATGAATACCGGTTTCGCGGAGTCCATGCCAACTTTTTAACTTATGCGTGTGTGTGTGCTCGTCCCGGTCCAGAATATTTTAGACTGTGCTCCGATTTATGCCAGCAGCGTGGTGGGTGGGCTCTACATATGACATTTACCATATAGGTTTAGAGGCGACGACAAAGTCCCGCGGAGTCCGAAATGAAAAGGGGATTTCGTGCACAATTTTTCCATGGAAGTTTAAGGGTTCACTAAACGGCAGCTTTGGTTGAAAGTTAACTGGAAACTTGCAGGAATAATGATAGTGGTGCTGCTGGGATTTAGTTAATACATAAAATTATTATAGGAACAATTATTCACTAGTAATTTGAATGGACAATCCAACTTTTAGCTGAGATTTATTCTAGTACTCTAAAGATGTACTTTACATTCCATTACTTCTGAAATGTTATCCATGCTTTATTGAAGGAAATTCCATGAAACGGATTATATTATATGATGATAAATCGTCAGATAACCACACTATCCACTTCTATTCCCTATTCAACTTTTTATTCTTTTTTATTTTCTGTACCATTACCATTTTTTTTTTTGATGCTGCGTTCCTTCTTTTGACTCTGCAGCATTTCAATTCAACTTTGTTGCGGTTTTTGGTTGGCCATTTCGGAAACTAAAAAACCGCACTTTGCAATTGAAGTATGACCGGGAAATGTTGTTGCTGTCAGCCCTAGTTGCGCAATTTATATTCTTATCCTTACCTCCTTTGAGGGAAATTAATTGAGGGGAGAATGTTGCGCGAGCGAAGACTAGAAATCAGCTGAGAAAAGGTTGAAGGTTGGCAGCCATTTGAATTCACTTTATTAAAATGCACCCCCATTCGACGGGCGGAAAATCTGGGAAATCTGAAAGCTGTCTGTCTGTGTGTCCCCTCTGTGTCAGCGTATAATTTAGCCCGTCGCAAGACAAAGGAATGCCTTAACACATGAGTTCCCGTGGCAGACGGCAGAGTCTGAATGAAAGTGTCAACTGAACCAGAGAACTGGGCTATATATGCATATACATATACACTTATATATATATATATAATATGTATACACAGGGACCGAGTTAAGGCACAATGACGATGTGTGTGTGTGCGCTGGATTATCCTAAAAGTCATGGCTTAGACAAATGTTTTATGCTCCACTTGGCTGCATTAGCCTCGCGTATTATGCTCAAGTGCCGCTGGCGCACGCTGCGTATGAGTTATTTATTGTTTATTTAAGCTATTCGGCTTGATTTTCCAGCTGTCTGTGCGAGCTAAAACAATTTATGACTATGCAAAAGTTTTCTGCTTATGATCTGGCAAAATGTCATTTTGTATTCTGCTTTAAAATTTATGAAATGAAAGTTTATTTTTGTTTAATATTAAAGAATTGTAATATACTTTAAAGTAAGTTTACTTAATCATCAATTATTTGCTTAACACTTCATAAAAATATATAAAAATTAATCGAACGAATTGGAAGGCCATTGAATATAATATTACATAGAAAAAGGTTATAAAAATTGCTGATTACTAAGAAACGCGTTTGTAAATAAAATTTTATTTTGCCATTCAAAAAGTGTTTTGCAGGATCTTCGCCGCATCTAAAATTTAATGCGACCACATTTCCTTGATTCGTTACTTGCGCCTGGCATTCAATTGCATTCGCAGAGTTTCTGCTCGTAGTTCTGCATCGCAGGCATTAAATTTGATGACCTCGATGTGTGCGGCAGGCAATGGAGCAGCCGCTTCATAAGTTTGCCTCGTTTCAGGAGCAGTTGCTCCATAAGTTTGCCTCGTCGCCACAGTTTCCATTTAAGGCTCATCAAACGAAGGGACCTTTAAATCCATATTAACTGAATCCTGATGAATCCATCAATTGCCACTGCACATGGGCCAAGGACATTTCTAAAAGCAGTGCCAGCAGGACTACTTGCCATGCCCAGTCCAGCACCCATTCCCGCAGCCCTTTTTTCGCCAGCCTTGTGCACCCATTTACCCAGTCAGCTGTTCAGGCATTCACTTTGCCCCAGGGCCAAAGGGGGGCGTTGTTGGAGAGGGCCTTTTCGGAGGAAGGACGCAGGATCCCTCTCCACTTCTCGACGCATTCATTCAAACACGGTTTGTATTTGAATTTCACTCATTGCGCATTCAGGCGTTTTATGACCCTCTCTGCCAGCGGCCAACTTTTAGCCAAAGCCAAGGCAACACCCAGAATAGAGACGCACTAAAACAAAAATGGTGGTTTGTATTTAAAGAATTTACACCATGAAAAAGAGCTAAAATTTATTTATGTAAAAAAATTTAAAAAGGAAAAAAATGCCTCGAAATTGAGAAATAAAATGAACGCTACAAGATTTAATTTGAACTTTACAGAAATCATCCAAAGAATATCGTTTATATTATTGCGAAGTGCAGAACTCTTAACCCTTTCGGGTTTTGGCATTTAACCTTGCGGGTTAGCGGTCGCTGTGTGGCCTAAATAATGGCACGTTCCAATTGGCCAGTTAAGGGGAGGCGGCTGTGTGCTAGCTGGGCTGAAATGGAACAGGCAACGCTTTTGATATCCTTTGTCACCTCCTTTGTTCTGTCAACAATTCTATTGCAGCAGCTGCAGCGTAACTGCAACTGCAGACAAGTTGACTGCAAATATTATGGCTGCCTTCGCTGTATTCTCTTCTGTGATGAATGGCAAGGCATTCCTTTGTTTGGTCTGACGTGACGAAAATTGTTGCCCCAACTGACGGCCACATTATGAGCGACTGAGTTGTAACAGCGAACAAAAAGGAGAGAGAGACACTGTTGCCGACTGTCATATCATTTGGGTCTCAGCCAGGACATCTTATAAGGTATCCCTGCGACAGAGCCGCTTAATAAGGGAAGTTTCTTCCCTAATTGATAGATAATCCCCATAAATATCAATTCGCCGGGTGGCTTAGTAAGTCCCCATCATCCCACTCAGCCAGCCTCCATCGAAGCATAAAACTTTTCTAATAAATATGCGCTCAGCTCGGCAGGCATAATCCATTTATATACACTCGATAAAAGGCTTTATTAAATTGACAATACAAAATTGCTTTATTGGATTCGCAGAAGGCAAGTGGGGAGGGCGGCGGAGGAAGGCAATTTTCTTTGCTTTGATGTAAATGGATGGATACTTTGCTTACTCAAACAAAATTATCCAAGTGCAAATGTTGAAGTGGAAATTACAATGCTAAGTAACTGCGGAGATAACGTAACTTACCTTTTAACCAATTTAAAAAATGATAAATTTAAATATGGAGGCCAGCATTTGGAAGCTTTACCCCAAAACTTCCCCAGAAAAATCTCTGACATTGCAGAGCAATTTAAAATCTATAAATCTGTAATCTAGAGCATAAATCGTGTAGGTAAATCGATTTTGCTCACGTCCACCAGTCGTATACGTGATGCGGTACATGATCAATATTCAATCGGCACAGTGGGGAACAAGCACATAAATTACCTACATTCACCATAAAGCTTTCAGTTCATTCTGCAGCTACTTCCACACACACATATAAAACTTCATGTAGATATATATGGATATATATGGCGATTTGATTACACTCTGCGCCACATTTATCTTAACCATGACCCATAAACACTTTGCACCAGCAAACAAATCATGAAATATGAATGCGACAGCGTTTGGAATTGAAATGGTCAGCTATAGCCTTACTTTATGGAAATCGAACAACAATAACAGGTTAAATGAATTCTTAATAGTTTGTAACAGGAAAAAATGTTACTAAAAAACCCTAATGACACAAAGCCAAATTTTATTCCAGACTTTAGCTGCTTTAAGTTAACTAATTAAAATTATCTTCATGGCATATGTTGCCTTAAGGATTTATCAGCTGGCACCCTTTGACTGCCTTTAGAATATGTTGGCAGCCATCTCCCTACATTGCGCATACGCCCCGTTATGCACTCGTTCTAATGCACCGCCATACTTGCACTTGCACTGTGTGTGTGTGGTTGCCATGCCAGCCACCGGCATTAATGTGAAAAATTTAAG